>JAUTXW010001172.1:600000-912500 GCA_030620095.1 Kuschelorhynchus macadamiae | reverse complement strand
TTGTTTAAGAATAACCCCGTTTTCACATACATGTTTTAGATAGTGTGAGGGAACAATTTAAATAAAGCGGTTCAGACCCTAAAGATTATCAAAGTTATTTATAGCTATGTTATTTTCACTTTTTCGACAGCGGTTTGTGTTTGCTAGGGTTTCTGCCATAAAGCCGAAAATGAATGAGCCGCTATATATTAGTTAAAGAAATTATCTATTGTGTATTAGGTCGACAAAAATCTTTCCTACCTTCAGGTGTATGCCATAAATGGTCGAAAATATATTAATCAGTGAATAATAATAAGCTGATTTAATACAAACAATATTTGTATAAACCAAACAAAAAGTATTTGAGTAAAATAAAAATCAGGCAAACAAATATTTATTAAAACTTTTATATATATATTTATATATATATATATATATATATATATATATATATATATATATATATATATATATATATATATATATATATATATATATATATATGTATGTCTAAAAAGCACATACGTATATCAATTTCCCTTTACTACGACTTATCATGTCATGTGGAGATGAAAAAACATATTTGCTTTCTCTATCTTTTTGTATATAGAATTTTCTATACTTATATAATCTGGCACTGGATCGTTTTCTACATGCCACACACAGCAGAATCTCTCCGGCGTTTTTTTTTTACCTCAATATTTTTTCCATAATTCTCTCTTCATGTTTTTCATTTTATTTAGTATTTGTTTTGTATCCAGTTCTTTTCCCACGTTTCGATTAAAATCAGGAGGTAATTTTTACAGATCTTCTTTTTTGGGAGTCATCCATTTAATAAACAAACTATGACGCCGCTCTCCACAATGCTGTGTGGGACAGCACTGCCACCAACGCTAGTTTTTTGGAGTATCTTAGTTCAACCGAAAATTTAAATCGGTAAAATACTTCAATCATTTTCAAGTCACAAAGGTCCGGTTGTTAAGGAATGAAAGATGTATACTCAGTCATCTTCATCGTATTACAGATACATTAGCATTACCTATTAGCAAAACTGTACCTATATTGTGGACCTATTAAGATAACAAAAAACACCTTAAATGCAGATTTTAGAAGGATTTGCAAGGATATACGAAGGTTCTTTAATAGAGCCATGCAATCGAAATTACCTGCTGACAACATAAAAATTTTTGATCAGATTCTTGATTCCGATCGAAAGAACTGATACGCAGTCTGAGGACGAATTTTGGAGGATCTATTGTGAAAGGTCTTTTGGAAGCTACCAAACTTCAAAAGGTTCTCTCTAAGGATCAAGGGAAGGCCTCTTTTCAGGGACCATTAACTTTTAGGAAGTTCCGTGTCATTGTTCGTGAGAGTAATAGCAGGTCTGTGCCCCCTCCTTCCCCAAACCAGATAATCTTGTTTAGTGCACAGACGGCTCTCTAGTGGAGGATAAATATGAGGCATGAGTCAAACTTTTTGCGCCTGTACATCATGCTGAAATTATGGACATCTTGGCCTGCCTACAGGAGTACCTTTCCATGCCAAAACATAACAAGCTTGCAAGAGTCAGGCGGCAATTAAGGATCTGTATTCCAGCAGGGTCTATCATTGCTTACACTCGAATACAAAAGAACCCTAGAGATGGTCTATAAGTCCAACGAGGTTGCACCTCCAATAGTCAAGACCAGGATTACTGTCAAACAATCCCGGTTTGAATGGCGCGAACAAGCAGAACTCAGACCGTCCAGGGCCTTTATAACAGCCTCGAGATATACTTTCAGCCGTCTTAAAACTGAAAGGCTTGCTAAATTGCCCAAAGGCCAATTTGAAAAAATTACCTAATCTAATTGGAAGCTGGCTGGAGAAATATTAACTACCTAGCACTTGGTTCGTCGATGTGATGCTAGTCAACACCAGACTTTTCTTGGGAGACATCTATGCAAAACCGGTGCTTCTAAGATGGGTTCCCTCGCCCATTTATTGCCTTAATTCGGAATCAAAAGAACCGGTCACGTTTATCTTATTTTATTCCTAAAAAAAAACGCAAGTACTTCAAATGCTAGAAAACCAATTTTAAATCGCTTTTCTGTAGCAGTAACTGGTAAAGCAGTAGATATTTTGATTTTGTGATAAGTATTCCATTAACTATAAATATGTATGCCATGCATTTTCGACTTCATACTACGTATAAACGGCTAAGGTATAGACACGTGTAAAATGTATCTGTATCAAATCCGGTTAGAGAACGGATAATATTAAGGTAGCTCGAGGGGTAGAGAGGGGCAGTTAGTGCAGAATACATAATTGTTAGTCCACAGTCGCACCGTAACCCGAAAACTACGGGGGTGCAAGCCGGGAGCTAAATATAATGACCGGGGACCGTGGTTAGAAACCCACGTTAAGTTGTAGGTTTCGTCCATGTTAAGTTTCAGGTCTCGTCGGCTCGGTTAAGCTTAAAAATTAATATCCGTTGTTTTATATAATATAATGGTGTAACAAATGTATTAGACAACATTCAAACTACAATAAAATAATATTTAAGGCCATTTTATATTCATATTTTTTCATAATAGATTTCGCAAGTTCCCTATTTCAAGTATATTTCGGAAACAACAGAATGTCTAATATTACGTTTAATAACAATAACATATATAGTCAGTTTAAAACTACGTCAATTACACCTATCTGTAGAATAAAAAATAACATAACTTTTTGTGAACATTCAAAAACAAACTTGAATTAAAGCCGTGTTCCTGTATCAAGAAATTAGTTTTCTTTTTTGTAAAACTTTCAGCAATTTATGATCTTCGATATTGAATATAACTGGGAATATTATAATTTAAAATATTGTTTTTTATGTAAATTTTAAATGGAGATATCAGATATGTCACGACTATTCTGTTCGTTCCCACCTTTTAAGCTATTCAACTTAAAAAGTAAAGCAATTTATGCGTTTCAGTTTCAGCATTTTAAATCGCTTAAAAAAACACTTGAGTACAGGATTTCATATTTCAATTTATAAATTTCTAATTACGTGCTTGATATATAATAGACCTTAGTTATCTATTATTGACTCAACAGAGTCAAAAGCACCACTCCCATTTAACATGTTTTTTTTTGTAAATTTTTTAGAAATCGGATGAGATTGGATATCTCGAGTGGTGAATAGGGGGCAATTAGTGCAGACACATATTTCTTAGTTCATAGTTCCGTCCTAACCGGAAACTACTAGGGATGCAGACCCTGCACAGGTGAAAAATAGTGACCGAGACCGTGGTTGGAAACCCACGTTAAGTTGTAAGTTTCGTCCACGTTAAGTTTCAGGTTTTGACGACATTAAATTAAAAAAATAATATCAGTTGTTTTATATAATATATTAGAAAACACTCAAACTACAACACAATAATTCTTAAGCCCATTTTGTATTCAATTTTCACATAATAGATTTCGAAAGCTCCCTATTTCTAGTATATTGCGGAAATAACATGTTTAATAAATATAACGTTTTAGTCAGTTTAAAAATAAATGAAAACTTTTCCAAAACATTTATAAATAAACCTGAATTATAGTAGGGTTTCTGTATCAAGAAATTAGTTTTCTTCTGTAAAACATTGTTATATTCAGCAATTTAAAATCTTCGATTTTTGAATTTAATAATTCAAAATGTTGTTTTTTAATGTAAATGTTAAACGGAGATGAAGATATTACATCAGGACTATTCTGTATAAATCATGCCGAAAACTGCATTCAATTATGTTTCCTTCATTCTGAGCTATTCAACTTAAAAAACAGAGCAAACCTTTTCTTTATGCGTTTCAACTTTCCAACATTTTAAATGGCTTAAATTATACTCGAGTATACAATTTCACATCTCAATTTATAAATTGTTTTTAATTACTTGTTTATTTAATACTAGGTTTTAGTTATCTATTGACTCAACACATAAAAACTTTGATCCTCGCTCGCTTTCATCATATTGTTTGCATTAAAGCACAAACATCGAAAATATGTAGGAACAAAAGTTGGGGGATTTCAAAATATTTCTCCTAGATATTACATTATTTTTTAATTAAATCAGCTTGGGCTTGGTTGTTGTTGTTAACTTGGTAAACTTTACGCGGAAATGCTTTCTTTAAACATATGTACCCAAGTAGTCCCTTGCAATTTAGAAGCGTTGCATACAGTTAGTCAGTAGCATCTGTACCTGGGGTATAGAGATAATTAAGCAAATTTCATAGACGTTCAAGCAGCTTAAACAAAGAAGAAAGCTAGAAATAAACACACTTAAGTTACTTGAATCTTAATCTATAAATTCAAAAATATAAAGAAACCCCAAAACCAAAAAAAACGATATTTTTAGAATAAATAATCCTGTACTGGGTGCCCAAATTAGACTAAGTGCATGGGAATCTCAGAAACCGTAAGAGATATGAAGACTTTTGGCCTTTATACAAAAACAATCAAATTTAAAATCTGACATTTCATGTTTGAAGACCATTATCAATTTTATTTTTGATTTTCTCGTAAAAAGTAATTGTAATCGTGAAAAAAATCACCCTCCCAGATTTTTGCAGATCTTTCCTGGTTCGAACCCTTGGACCCCGAAAAACATGTTTTCCCATTTCTGTAAGTCTTTGTAAAACTTTCAGCAATTTAATTTCTGTAAGTCTGTCGTTCTGTCTGTACGCAACATAACTCAAAACTACTTATTCGATTACTAGATATTGGTCAAAAATCAAGGGTCACAGGGGATGAAAAACTACTTATCAAGTGACTTTTGATTAATGACATCTTGCACAAAAATCAAGTGTTAAATAGGGATAGACTGCTACATTTTTAGTACACACAAAAAGGCAGCAATAAAAATAATAAATTAAACACTTCAAACAATTGAAACAAAATACAATTAATAGAATTCGTATAGTTATTACCAAATAACTTATTGTCTATTTATAGCATATTTCCAAACTAGGACACAAAGAAAGTGCGAATAAGACACTTTGCGCAAAAGATAGGAACCATACTTTTTCTACGAACGTAAACATTTATAAAAATAAATAATGAGACATTCAATTAAAAAAAAAGTATTCAAAACAAACGAAGTTCCAAGAAACCACTAATAAAAATTAATTATTTTATATGATTATTGTTAACGATATTAAAAGTAGAAAAACAAAGCAAACGTGCAAAATAAATAAACGATAACCGAAAATTACCAAATGGGCGGGGCGAGACGCGACACAGAACGGGAACCCGAGATTTCAGTTTCTGGTACAATTGTTTTTATATAGATTCGGATATTTTTTTGCGGAATGGCTCCTATTGAACAAAAAATATTCAGCCATATTTTTTCCGCACTAGTGAGAACAACATTTAATTTTGCGCACTAGTGCGAAAAAGTAAATTTTGTGAACCCCACTGCATGTGCAAAGTATCTATTTTGTGCATGCTCCTAGAAAAAATATTTTTTTATAGAAAATCATCAAAGATATAACGTTAATATTTATAAATCAGGTATTTGAAATAAATAGTTTGATTTACAACTGTGGTAAAATTATAGACGAAACTTAGTTTTTATGTAAACATTTTCAACACTCCGTTGAACTTCTTCTTTGGAATTTGTTGGGTATTTTTCGGATACTTTTGAAAATTTGCCAAAAATTCGGTATCACGTACGTTTTAATTTTTGCTTTGAAGGCCAAGGGCTATTTAAATGCGAGGTTATTATCTCAGGTGCGTATTTAAAAAAATAAAGTTCCTCCAAGACGAGACGTCGAATTTTAAATTTTATTATGTCACTCTATAAGGGACAAAAATTGCTATGTTAAAAATAACGTTTTTTCTTATTATCTCTTACGGTTTCTGAAATATCCATGCATTTAGCTGAATTTGGGACACCCTGTAAATAATAACATTACTAAAAATAAGAGTACGTTAAACACTTACCTGTTTGGTGGACATTCAGAAACGCAGCGTCCGTCACTCTCAAAATTTTTGCAAACTTCGCAGTGTGCGTTCGAATTATTCCGCGTACAACCGAGACATTCTTCATGACAACTATCGGTAAAAATTTGGCAGTCAAATTGATTCCAACAATGTCCTAAAAAAAGAAAAATTGATATTTTGCGGTTTTTATGTCGATTAATTGGCGCTAATGATGATAGTATAACAAAAATTTGACCAATAGGAGAATTCCAAAACTAAGTACAATATTGCGGTTTTTTGCCATATAAATTAAAGTTTTCCCTGTCACATATTAAACAGAAGGCTCTAGACTTTTGATTTAGAATATACTATTGTTTAATTGAAACATAATCGTTAATTGTTAGTAATTTTCAAGGTTTTATAACCTCGAACAAAATATACTATCGGATTGCGGTTTATTGCATTAAACAGAGATCTTCTTGGTGTATTTACCGAATGTTTAAAAAACTGGTATGTACAAGGTGTGTAACAAAACTATGATTTTTTACTAAAACTTTCTTATGGTCGGCGAATCTGCAAATATTTTTGAATTTATTTTTAAGATAAAACAAATTATTAATTGTTATGACGAAATATAGAAATTTCTTAAAATTTTTATATTGGTTCCATTCCAAGAAATACCTTTTTTTTTATAAAAGCACGCAATTTTTCGATATATCCTTCTTCAGGTCTAACGGCTCCTCAAAAGGACGAAATTATTTAGTTTTTTACTTCTTGCAATTTTAAAAATATTTTTTAATCATATTCTGCCAAACGCAATTCTATACGTTATAATTTAAAATTTTCACTTTCACAGATTTGAATTTTCCTTTGTGTTCTATTTATTCAGTTTCAAAATAAGAAAGACTTTAAAAATGTGACAACAGTTACACAACGGCAACAGTGCGTCTTCGTCGAGGCAGCTCCCACCCTCCCATAAGCAGTTAACAGCAGCATGCGCGGAGAAGAAACAGTCAGTAGTACGAGAACAATAAGTACATGCGCGCTGCTGCTCCATCAGAGTTCGCGAGAAAAACACGCGTTTAAATATTTTATTCACCTTTAATGTAAAGTTATTTTATTATAGTTATATTTTATCTCATTCGTGTGTTTTTATTTAACGTTAGAATTACCGAACCAGGCTTATACTAATACAGTCCATATGCAAAACAACTAATACCGTACATGTTGGTCCTTCGAGCCGAATACAGAAGCGTGAGAAATCACCAGGTGTTGGAAAGCATCGTCGAAGAATCAGTGCAACAGGTGGGTCTGTTCCATAATTCCTTTGTTTTGCTTCCTAGTGCATGTAGTCTAGGACTGACTTCATTTGAATTAACGAGTTTTTATTGCTACAAAATTTTTGGCTATTCAAGCAAATTTTATAACACGTTTCGGATATAATTTAGTTATCAAATTATTTTGTTTGAATATTTTCTCAATATGGATCAAGAAAAACTCGTCAAAAAGAGAGGTTCAGTCAAGGCAAAGTTAACAAACTTTGCAAAGTTAGAAGTAAGTTATCCAAATTACAAAATAGACGATCAAACAGCATTTCTGGAGGTAGAGCAACGCGCAGAACGATTTTATTCGATTTTGGATGAATATGAGGATGTACAAAATCAGATCGAGGCTCTTAGTGACAGTCCTCAAGCACAGTACGCGGATCGCGAAGCATTTGAGACGGCCTTTTAGCAAAGTCGAAACGATTTTTACTGTCAATGTCTCTTAGCGGTAGCAGTAGGGGTAGTCAAGTATCTTCACCAAGAAGCAGTCGTGCTTCTTCGCCAAAGAGCAGTCAAATTAGTCAAAGTTCAAGTAAGGGTTCAGTGTCAGATCCGAATATTCAAGTAATTAACAGTGGTAGTAGTTCTGGTGTTAAACTTCCAGTAATCGAAATCTCCACATATAACGGAGAATATGACAAATGGTTAGAGTTTAGGAATACTTACGATTCACTTATTCATAAGAATTCAAGTCTTTCGAAAATTCAGAAATATCCTTATTTAAGAGCTTACCTAGGTTCGAGTGTACTTGAAATTATCGCTAGTTTAGAGTTTTCTGAGTCTAATTACGAAAATGCATGGCAATTAATTTGTGATCGATTTAATAACAATAGGATTCTCATTCAAAATCACATAAAAGGTCTTTTTAACATAGATAAAGTATACGAGGAGTCATCGAGTGCTTTGAGAAAAATACTAGACAGTGTTGCCAAACATCTTAGGGCGCTTAATACTCTGAATGAACCGACTGATTCATGGGGCACTTTGATTATTTATTTGGTAACAACAAAACTAGATGACGTCACATTAAGAAAGTGGGAACAAGCGCGTTCTGCATATAAAACACCGACTTTAGATAATCTAAGCACATTTTTGAAAGAAAGAGCAGATCTTCTTGAGTCATTGGAACAAAATAAACCGAATAAACAATATTCCGACAAACGATCTAGAAGGTTAAAAACATTTGTTTTTGGCAATGAAACCGAGTCATTGGTAAAGTTAAAGTGTTCTTTTTGTTTGAAAGAGTATTTGATTAAAGATTGTTCGGATTTTTTAAGGCTAAATGTAAATGACAGGTTAGAACAAGTCAAGAAAAAACATTTGTGCTTAAATTGTTTAAAATCGGGTCATATTTATAGGCAATGCTTTTCAGGACCTTGTAAGACTTCTATCTAAACACCATACGTTGTTACATACACAGCGTTATGAGCAAACAAATAATAAGAGTAATAAAGAAAACAAGGAGTTTTCGCAAGAAAGCGTTAGTTTATCATCAAGAAATGTAGCGATTGATCAAGTACTTTTATCGACAGTTTTAATAGATATTTTTGATACGAATAATAAACTCCGTGTAGCGCGTGCATTGCTAGTCGTAGGGTCACAGAGTAGTTTTTTGACGGAGAGTTTTTGCAATAACATTAAGATACCGTTTAAATCTGTTGATATAAAAATAAGTGCTATAAATGAAACTCAATCAGAATGTAAAGGTAAGTGTATCGCACGAGTACAATCGAAAATAAATACATATTCAACAAATATTTCATGTCTGATAGTGCCACAAATTACATGTAGTTTGCCCAATTTTAAAATAGACAAGCGTAGTCTAAATATTCCACATTACATAAAGTTAGCCGATCCAAATTTTGATAGTCCAGGTGAAATCGTCGTGCTTATAGGAGCTGATCACTTTTGGGATATTATGTGTGTTGGTCAATTAAAATTAGGTAAATATGGACCTTATCTACAAAAAACTAATTTTGGTTGGCTCGTGTGTGGTCGAATCCAAGGTAGTTTAAGTGTAATTTGCTCAAATATGCAGAAACTGATAAACAACTCACTCGTTTTTGGGAACTTGAAAAAGTTCCACGTGTCAAGCATATGTCTGCCGAGGAAAGAGCTTGTGAGGAGCATTTGTAAAAACTTTTGAACGCAACGCAGACGGACGCTTTGTGGTCACTATACCATTGTCAAAGGATGTGAAACTCTTAGGCAGCTCGTACGAGACAGCACAGAGGCGGTTTTTGGCGCTAGAACGTAAGTTCAGTCGCAATGAAGGGTTCAAGGAGCAGTATGTTAGGTTTGTTGATAAATACAAGTCTTTGGGGCATATGGACAAGGTCAAGGACAACGATGAATCAAAGGTGACATATTACATGCCACATCTTGAGGTGCGGAAAGGAAGTAGCTTAACAACGCTTCGCTTCGCTTCGTTTTTGAAGCTTCTAGTCCAAGCAGTTAAGGGAACTCGTTCAATGACCTTCAAATGACTGGCCCTACTATTCAGTCCGACATTTTCACAATTCTTTTGCGTTATCGTAAACACAATTTCGTTATTGCGATAGATGTCGAGAAAATGTACCGGATGTGTCAAATAAAGCCAGAGCTGAAATCTTTACAAACAATCCTGTGGCGTGACGATGTCACAAAACCTATCGAAACGTTTGAACTACTTACAGTGACGTACGGAACAAAATCAGCTTCCCTTTTAGCAATCAGGTGTCTTTATCAGTTAGGTTTAGAGTATGAAACAGTATACCCAGAGGCCTCACGTGTTATAAAGGATGATTTCTATGTCGATGATATGTTGACCGGTGCGGAGTCCGTAGAGGGCGCGATTACATTAGCAAACGAAGTATTTGATATTCTCAAAAGGGCAGGGTTTCAAAAGAAAACACTAACATTTTGGGTTTAGTTTGGAAATGGCAAGAGGGATGTTTTTTTATACAAAATAGGTTCTAGCTTTAACAATCACATTACAAAACGAACAGTATTATCTGAAATATCTCAAGTTTTTGACCCTTTAGGTCTTCTAAGTGCAACAATTATTTTGGCTAAAATTATTTTAAGAGATATTTGGTTACAAAAACTAGATTGGGAAAGTCCATTACATCTTTCTTTGCATACCAGATGGTTACAATTTCGTTATGAATTACCTGCACTAAATGAATTAAACATAGAAAGACAGGTAACTTGCAAAAACGCAGTTAAAATCGAAATTCACGGGTTTTCCGACGCGTCAACTCATGCTTATGGTGCATGCGTATACCTTAAATCTGAAGACGCGGACGGTAACGTTTCTGTCAAGCTTATTTGTGCCAAATCAAAGATAGCACCGTTGAAAGTGCAAACAATTCCTCGTTTAGAATTAACTGCGGCACTGTTACTAGCTAGTTAAAAATTCCTTAAATTCGAAAATTGATAAAATGATATATTGGTGTGACTCTATAATCGTATTAGGGTGGGTAAACACCCCACCAAATATTTTACAAGTATTTGTAGCGAATCGTATTTCAGCTATACAAGAGTTAACTAACGCCAGTGACTGGAGACACGTGTTAAACCCAGATAATCCAGCCGATTATGTATCCCGGGGTGTAAAACCAAGTAATCTATTGTCTCTTGACAATTATTGGTTCGGTCCAAATTGGTTAAAATCTCACAATTTCAAAGTTTTAAAAGCGAAATTTATAGGCTTCAACAAGGTAAAGCCATTGACAAAGGTAGCAAGCTTTTAAAACTCAACCCATTTTTGGACAGCGAAGGAATACTGCGAGTTGGAGGTAGGCTTGTAAATTCAGGTTTTGATTTTTCAAAAAGGCATCCAATAGTTCTTTCTCGTAAACACAATTTCACAAAGTTATTATTTCTACGAGAGCATCGAATACTACTTCATGCAGGAACTCAGTTGTTGTTATCAAAAATTCGAGAAAAGTTTTGGCCTATATCAGGGCGGAATTTAACACGCAAAATTTATCATGACTGTGTCCGTTGTTTTAGAGCTAATCCAGCTTCAATTAATCCCATCATGTGTAATTTGCCTAGCAAACGTGTTAAACCAGCCCCACCATTTTTTATTACCGGTGTTGACTATGCTGGGCCATTCTTGGTTAGAGATAGGCAAGGACGTGGTTTCAAGGTTACCAAAGCTTATATATCTTTATTTGTATGTTTTGTAACAAAGGCAATCCATCTGGAGTTGGTGTCCGACCTGACAACAGAAGCCTTACTTGCAGCATTCAAGCGTTTTGTATCACGTCGCGGAAGGCCGTCTCAAGTATATTCGGATAATCGTAGTAATTTTTTAGGAGCAAGTCAAGCATTAAAACCCATGGGCATATTTTTAAAGGAAAACTGTGACGCCTTGACTGAAGTTATCGAGAATGACGGCGTTTCGTAGTCCTTTATTCCACCTCACTCTCCACCTTTTGGTGGTCTGTGGGAGGCTGGCGTCAAAGCCACTAAATTCCATCTGAAACGTGTTGCGAGTAACGCTCTATTAACTTTGAACGGTTTTATACATTACTAGTTCAAGTGGAGGCAGTGTTAAACTCGCGTCCCATGTCTCCCCTCTCTAGTAATCCTTCTGATTATACACCCTTGACACCTGCGCACTTTTTGATTGGGCGTACCATGACGTCAGTCGCTGAGCCAGAATTGACCAAGATTCCAGAAAATCGATTGTCGCATTTTGAGAATGTGCAGAAGCTTCAGAAACATTTTTGGTCCAGATGGTCCCTTGAGTACATCTCTGAATTACAAGAACGTACAAAGACCTAGTCTTAATCAAGGGCGATAATCTCCCACCGTGTAAATAGTTGTTAGGGAGAACTGAACTGTTACATCCTGGCAAAGATGGAACCTCCAGAGTGGCTACCGTTCGAACCAAGAAAGGAAGCATCAGTCGTTCTTTTGCAAAAATATGTCCTTTGCCTTAGGACTAGTTATGGATTTGTGTTGTTTTTAGACATTTGTTTGTTCTCAGTGATTGTTTTAGTGTTTTTGAAAGTGTGCCCTTTCAAGGCGGGGGGCGATGTTCCGTTTCAAAATAAGAAAGACTTTAAAAATGTGACAAGTTACACAACGGCAACAGTGCGTCTTCGTCGAGGCAGCTCCCACCCTCCCATAAGCAGTTAACAGCAACATGCGCGGAGAAGAAACCAGTGTTACCAATTAGCGGATTAAAATCCGATTTGCGGATTTTTTCAGAGCGGGTGGATTTTTTTCGGATTTTAAAATATTGCGGATTTTTTTCGGATATTTTGTTAAAAAGTGGATATTTGGCGGATTTTTGTGTTCTAATATAAACTATGTAAAATAAGCGACGACAATCGTGAAATTTATTAAAAATTCCGGGAGGAATGAAGATAAATAGGTACAGCCGGCAACTGCGCAATATCTGTTGAGTCGATACTTCTTTCTCCCTAATAAAACTGGTTGCGAATTGACATATATGTATTCCCTTTTTATTTAGGACTGCCATCCTTCTCTAACGCATTATTTAAATGGCAATAAATAAGAAATGAGAGAGGAGTGCGGGTCCACCAGACCATTATTTTATTTATTTGAAGATTTTAGAGTGTTTGGATGTTCGAAGCAAATAGCCAACACTGGTTATTCCTTGATTTTTTTATGTATAAAAAATGCTATTTGTTCCTTGTACTTTTATTCCTAGTTTTTGTATAATTCTACCTGTATATACTTTTTACCTAGTACCTGAGTATGACTGTGGTTTATACTAAATTTATATAAACACAAGCGACACGGATCCGGACTACAATTGCTAATTTGATTGGCTAACTCCGGTCACGTTTCTAATGCGGACATCTATGGTGCGGACATATTGAAGATTATTTTAAGAACGCATAAATCCTGTATATTCAGTGATCGCGGCATTTTGCTTAATTATTAGAGATATCAGACAAAGTTCCTTAAACTTTCGCCGTGAAACAGTGACGAGGCATTCAACTTTGAATGCAATGGATCTCCGTCCCGTGCAGGCCATGACTTTTTATATTTATTTTAACTGAAATCTATAGTAAAAAATATATATTAGGTAGGTTAGGCTTGGATTGGTTAGGTTTGCTGTAAAGAATTCCGAGTCTATGTTAAAGGAACTATTTAATCATAATCATGAAATAATATGGCAACACTGTAAAATATACAAGATTTGAACTCCTGATCATTTCGATCAAAGGTGATAGTATAGTTTAACTGGAAGATTTTTTCGTAATTCCGAACAGTAAATTAAAAAAACAACCTATACAGAATTTTTTAAAATAGTTAATAAATCGTCTACATATTTATTAATATTTAACAAAATTTTTTTAGGGCATACCTACCGATAATTTAATTTTATCGACAAGTTTTCAGCTAATTCTTTGTCCATCCCTGTCTGGGAGGTTTTTGAACAAAAATCGGATAAAAATCGGATTTTTTGAGAGGAATGGAGGATATTTTCGTGTCGGAGCATTGGTAACACTGGAAGAAACAGTCAGTAGTGCGAGAACAACAAGTACATGCGCACTGTTGCTCCATCAGAGTTCTTGCGAGACAAACACGCGTTTAAATATTTTATTCACCTTTAATGTAAAGTTATTTTATTATAGTTATATTTTATCTTATTCTATTATTATTTATTATCTTAAACAACAAAGGGGTTCACTTAGGTTGAATAACAGTACGAAATATAATTTTCATAAGAGGTACGTACTTAAACCTCACAAATGTACAATTTACTTTGGAAGAAGAAAAAATATTAAACCACAATTTGAAATTTAATTTTTCTTGCAATATTAATAAAAACACAAAAGAAACGTTGGCGATTGAAGCTGAAAATCTAATTCAAACTACAAATAAGAACATAGTACCACTTAGATTTTTTAAAAAAAACCCGATAATTATAAAAAAATTCATCTCCATTCTTCAAGTCAGATGATTTGCTGGTTACAAAAGCTGATAAAGGCTTTTGTTTAGTGATAATGAAAAAGAACTGATTATATGTAAAAAGTTTCAGAGTTCTTAGAGGGTGACGATTTTTGTCCATTGACCAAGAATCTTACTAATGCCTTTTTATAAAACTTAAAGGTGTTTTGGACAAAACCTTAGTAACGTTGGAATATTTCAAAACATCTAAACTAAAATTATACCCAATGAACCCTAAAACTCCTTTACTATATGGCTTGCCAAAAATACGTAAGGGAGATGCTCCAATTAGGCCGGTAGTTTCGATCGTCCATTCTACCTGTTACTGTTTATCTTCTTGACTCAATGATGTCCTCAGAAATGTAACCAAGTTTACAAATATTAATTCTACCAGAAATTCTGTAGACTTTGCAAATTATTTGAGGAATATTGAGGTTCCTCCTACGACTAGATTGGTTTCCTTGGATGTCAAGAATTTATTTCCTAGCATCCCGCCAGCTGATTGCATCGACTTAGTGACTGGGTTGCTGAGCAATAGTAATTTGCCAAGAATAATCATAAATGACCTAATATTATTGCTAAAAACAGTTCTAGAACAGAATTTCTTTAAATTTAACAACAGGATGTTTGGTCAAAGCAGTGGGTTGGCAATGAGGTCTTGCCTATCCCCATTTTTGAATGAGATATTTATGAATTTTTTAGAACAACGCATAATGAATAGCATCTCTTCCGATAAACTACTAGCTTATAAAAGATACGTTGATGGTATTTTTTTGATTTGGAATGGCAGTGATCAAGAGTTCTCTTCTTTTTTACAATTTATTAATTCCCTACAAGAAAGGATTACTTTCACCTTTGAGTTGGAAAATAATGGTAAAATTCCCTTTTTAGATCTCCTTTTAACAAGGAGTGATAATAAGATTAATTTTGATGTTTACAGGAAGCTTTTTTCCTTCTTCTCACAAATTTTCAACACTTAATTACTTTTTGTATAGACTATTTAAGTTGCCAATTCACTAATGAACTGGGTATTATTATCAAATCAGTTTAAATAATGGTTTCCCTCTAAAAGTTTTTAATAAACTGTATTACAAATTCGTAAACAAATATAAACTTTCATTTAATATTGTACAGAATAAGAACAAAATGAAAAACTACAGAGATATCATTTTTCGGAGATATTTCTTTGTAATTAGCCAAATTTTTTAGACCATTTAATATAATGATATGATATAAAACCAATAATACGTTAAAACAACATTTAGTAAAAAATAAAGATAAACTAGACGTTCTGGTGATTATTCGGTGAAGTGTGAACAATGTTCAGCGGTATATGTGGGAAGTCTGGACGTAAAATATCCACCAGAATCAATGAACATTTTTGTCTTGTTAAAAAGTACTAAGGTTCTGATATTTTTAACACTAAATCAGCTGTCGCTAACCATTTACTGTCTTCAAATCACCAATTTTCCGTCCCAGATAATGCAAATATAATCCACGAATGTGACAGGGTATTAAATTGGATTTACTCGAAAAAATGGAAATTACTAGGGCTAAAAGGGGTCCAATATTAACCTGAGTCAACGAGATTTTTAGTTTGGAACCAAATTTAATATTTAATAACATCAAATAATATGTTTAAAGATATATCCCCTCTATTTCCTCTTGCTTACTTGCAACGTCTAACCTCATCTCTGATTCACGCTAGTCTGTTTGTTAACATCGTCAAGTGTTGCGTAAATTTATTGTTCGTCGTCTTTAAGGTATTTTAATTTAATCTTACTATTTTATTGTTGTGTAATTAGAAAGTATTTTTTACTTGTAGGCCTGATGATGCCCGGTTGGGCGAAACATGTAGCCTAAATTAAAAAATTATATAAGAAAATATATTTTGACTGAAACTCTGACACCGTATTCACTCAAGAGGTTTAAATTTAGACCAGGTCTAACTTGACAGTTATAGGTTTAATATGACATTTTTAACGATTGAACAAATAATTTTTCAAAATGTCATAATTACAAAATGACAGTGACATAAGCAAAACCTAACTGGCGAACTAAGAGTTTTAAGTACTATGGCAACTAGACCCGGTTTAACTCTTAAACTTTTTTAGTGAATAAGGGGGTATATTCTAAATCGCTCTAAAATGTTAAAAGTTTTCTCATTTTACAATAAGGGAAGACAAAAGATAAATACAAATCTGGGAAACTAAACATTTTTAGTTACAATGTATACATTGCATTTGCCACCCCTCTGAAGCTTAGCTGAATATGATTAAAAATGAATTATGGTACACTTTTAAAGGGATACCTATAAGAAGTAGAAAACACCTTCGTTCTTATGAAAGACCACTAGATCTAGAGAAAGATATATCGAAAAATTGGGCGTTTTTTGAAAAAAAAAAAAGATATTTTTTAATGTAGGACGATATCGAAATACTGAGAAATTGCTTTATTTTTAATATCTTAATCAAATAATTTAGAATATCTGAAGAATTTAGTGAATCTTAAGAAAGTTTTTATAAGAAATTATAGTTTTGTTACACACCCTGTACATATTAATTTTAAAAAATATTCGATAAATGCAACAACATACCTTTATTCTAATTGCATTTCACATGCAGTGCAGAAAACAGCATTTCGGTAGCATATTTTGTTCATAAGTTATGATAACTTAAATATTAGGTTATAAACTTTTCCCTACAAGTAGTTATATAGTTTTACGTTTTGGTATGAGCTTGAAATTTATATGATTGTAAACAAAAACGCCGTCTTTTAAAAAAAGTGTAGGTTCAGGGCTCACCCAACAATTTTGAAATGGTTAATTTAAGATGTTGGGCATATTTAAACTTTAGAACTTTTTTGGGACACCGGCACGGAATAAAATTTTGGTAATTATATTATTAAAGCTATATAAGACTACGTTCAAAAAAACTGGTCTTGCATTAAGCCAAATATGTTCTTCATTACCGATGCGTCTCTCTAAAAATGCAATTTTTATTGTTTCCTTTTATTTCTTTTAATATTTAAACGGCTTTTTAGCCCTATTTTAACTACAAATTATTAGACTATCTTAAGAACTAAATATTTTGACTGGTTATGGTAAGAAACCTATTGTAAAAAATTTTCCAATTTCACTTTCATTTAAAATTGACTTTTTTACAGATTGTGTAAATAATCTTACAAAAATAAAAAATATTAAAATAAAATAAAAATAAATTAACAATAAATAAAAACAAAATTTAAAAAATGGTATACTGAAATATCGGAGCAGTGGTATTATTTAAGTAGGTATGATAAGTGAGTAAATGTTTGTATATATGTATGAATGTATGTATGTAAGTATGTTACAGTTTCGCCTAAAGGTTGTTTAGACAAAAAATATATATTTGTTTCAATCTGAATGATTGTTAGATACGTAAATAAAACAGATGTGTAGTCATTCATTTTTTGTGCATTCGCAATATAACTATTCAAGAGAACGGCGACTTTTGGCTAGATCAACACAAAATAAAAAATTGGCAAAAACGGCAGATAAAAAAATAAATTTTTAAAAATCGGTAAACTATAAGGTATTTCATCACACATAGATAACACAATTTATATATATCGACATATATTTATCTGGTAATATCTTTATAGATATTGTGTAAATAGAAACAAATGAGAGTTTTACTATTCTGGGTACTTGGATACAAAAATTGGTAAAGCGTTTATAACAGAATTTTTTTCGTAACCAGATTTATTCCTTATCAGGAATTAATATTTATATAATGTAAATATACAAAATTATTACCAAATGACTATATATGTAGGTATAAATTGTATAGTATAGTATCTCTATATAAAATTACAGAGTGTACGGAAATTAATTTAATATTAGTTGGGTAGATATGTATATATATATATATATATATATATATATATATATCTTATATTTACTTACAGCATATTTCAATATTAATGATTTCTTGTAGGCTTTTAGTAATATCCAAATATTTGGCCAAAACGGTTTTTATATTTTTGTCTAGTTTTATTTGTTACGGTGTCCCTCTTGGAGGTAAAAATGATTCTTTAGTATTACACAACAAGCTTTAAAAATAACACGTTGGAACGTTGACACATTTTTAAGCATAAACGTTAGCAGTTCCTATATCGCCATTTTTTAAAATTTTAAACCCGGTTTTCCAAAACTTTCATATTACCCAGGCTAATCACCTATAATATCAAGTATTGTATTTTTTCGTTAGACAATAAATGGCAGGTAGGGTTGTTAAAATATTTCTGAAAAGTTGCGAAAAAGACCGTTGTTGTTAGAATAAAGGATGGATAACAAATAAGGATTTATTAAATTGAATATCCTACCCTTAAATTTATTTTGAAATTTCGGAATTTGGCGTAAATTCAGAATTTAATCCCAAATTTAGAATATTCAAGCTAAAAAATACTACTTTTCTGCAATCGTGCAAAAAATCACCCTCCGAGATTTTTTCAGATATATATGTTTCACGGTCCATAGATACCGAAAAACATGTTTTCTGTCTGTCTTTTCTCGGCATAGCTAAACAACTAGTTACCTGATTGACCTCAAATTTTGGTTAAAAATTAACCTGGTAATATTTTGGTAAAAATCCAAGATGGCAAAATGGTTAAAAAAATATTACTAAAAAACTACTTATACAATTTATCTCACATTTTAGACAAAAATCAAATATTATGTAGGAGTCAACTAGTAAAATTTAGGTATGAATCAAAGATGGCAGAACAAAATAGCGGCTTAGTAAAATATTTAATAATTCTGAAAAACTGATTCTGACTGATCAAATTATGCCACAAATAATTATGGTATATAAATGAACTAGTAAAACTGTGGTACTAATTCAAAACGGCAGAATAAAATGGCGGCTAAATAAAATATTTGTAATTGTAAAAAACTCACCCTCTCAGGTTTTACATATCTTCACAATTCGACTTCAAATTTTGGTAAAAAATTAAGGTTCATATGGGGATGACATGATAACATTTTGGTAAAAATCCAGTGTAGCAAAACAAAATGACGGCTTAGTGAAATGCTAAAAAAATTATTACTAAAAAACTACTTATCCAATGTTTCTCAAACTTTTCATAAAAAACAAGTATAATGTAAAAATCAACTGTTAAAATTTTGGTATGAATCCAAGATGGCGGAACAAAATGGCGGCTTAGTAAGATATTTTAAAATTCAGCTTGAACAACTACTTAATAGACTATTTCAAATTGTGTGCCATAACTAATTGTGGTATACAGATGAACTAGTATAACTGTGGTACTAATTCAAGATGGCGGAGCAAAACGGTGGCTAAATATAATATTTGTAATAGTGAAAAAATCAAAATTATTACTGAAAAAACTAATTATCCAATTTACCTCAAATATTGGACAATAATCAACTGTTATGTAAGAATGAACTAGTAACATTTTGTTATGAATCAAGGTTGGCAAGACAAAAAGGTGGCCTAATAAAATATTTAAAAAATCAGCCTGAAAACATTGGTAGGAATCCAATATGATTGAACAAAATGGCGCAGAACAAAAATATTTTAAAAAACAGAATAAATGTGTATGAAAGGAAATATTTGGGATGTTCCGGGTAAAGGATATTTACCGATTTTTATTCTGTATTCTAACAGCGCTGATGGTGTTTTTGCGTCTTTGGGAACAGTTACTGTTTTCGCTTAAAAAGATGTGTTAAAGTTTCAACATGCAATTATTTAAGGTTGCTGTGTTATGGAAGAAAAAAGTTGAATAAAAGAGCGTGTAAACAAAACGGTAAAATTAAAAAATATATATATGTTTAAATAACTCCTATTATATTCTCATATTACAATTTAACCTATTAATGTTCCTTTCTTTCCTAAAATTACTGTTATTTTTTAGATCAATTTTTTCCAAAATAATTATTACTTTTTTAATATAGAAGGGTCAAACCTATAAAAATCTATAAAGCACTCGCCGAATATTACGGCTTAGTGCGCTTATCTTTTTCAATAGAATGGACGCAGTAAAATTAGACATCATAAAACATACTTTAATATACTATTTATGGTCATATTAATCGCAATGAAAAATCGTAAAACAATTATTGTTCTTTCAACTGAAAATGCTCACACATTCCTCTATAATCTGCTATTAGAATTAACCTGTTTTTCAAACACATTTAGGGTTTTATCATATTTATTTACTGTTTATGAAAGTGAACTTCAAAAAACTACAACTGCTTGTAAGCCACAATAAAAGTGAGAGCAACTAATATCAAGCGATTGCAAAAGGTAATTTAGGTATAAGGTGCATCAAGGTTGGAGGTGGTAGACAATGTTTAAACTTGTTCGGTCTTATTTTGCAAATAAATACATATTATTAATTTTTACTACAAGTCCAAGATAATATCTAAAAAAATTAACACTGTAAAAAATATGTGTACTATTTTGGACACTTCATAGATCTATATTTTTTTTTATGTTTTTAATATTAATTCATCTTTGCCTGTAATTGCCATCTTAGTGTTTGTAAAGTATACCAATAATTAAATTATTTAATAATATTAATAAATTAATATTTCTTGTCTTGTTACTCCAACATTGTCTTTTTGTTTCGCCGTAGCTTTGAAAACCAACCCGATCTTCCACACTTGTTACGCTAAAGTAAGTTAATGAGATATAAATAATTCAGGAAGTTTCATCTTAAACCATTTTCAATATAATTAGTGCTTGTTAATTTTGAATTCGTTGCTATGCATCATTTGGTATTTTCATGCCTTTAAATATAATCCAATACGTTTTGCGAAAGCTGTCAGAATCCAGAAGATAGGTTTCTATTTATAGAGAGAACTTGATGAACGACTAATAGAAAAAGGGAATCTTTTGGTCTTGATTAAATTGAGAATATCGAGGCCAATAATCACAAATTATATATATTCCATTTTATCAAAAACAACTTTTTGCTCTCAAAAAATGATTTGGCATTGTCTGAGTATTTATTTTTTATTAAATAACGGCGAGAGGATATTTAATTAAGAACTATAATAGTTATGTACGACAAGTGTTAAAACAGCTATTCATTCACGCAGTTTAATTAAGGGTTATATTTTGACAAATTTAAAAAGTTAGAAATAAAGGTAAATTACAAAAGTTTTTTTTCTAAATCAGAATTTCTCATCATATAAAGCAAATAAACATCGAAATACACCTTATAGAAATTTATTTCATTAAATATGACTTTTCTTGCAGAGTATAAATATATCTGCTACCTGTCAAAAGAGGTAATAAATTTGTTTAAAAGAGAGAGGCTTTCAAACACATAAATGTGGAGTCAATAGAAAAATATAGTTTCAGATCTGATATTTTTATAATCAGCAGGCACATATCCATTAATGAAGCAATATTATAAAGGACGTTCCATTCTAACATTCCCAAGTTGGTATTTTTTGAGAGTCATTTGAAATTTTGACAATTCAGAAACATCCTTCAACTTTCACAATTTAACCTTTTTTCTTACTCTTCAATAAAGGAGATATCCATTAGGCAAAATATAACCAATAAACATATAATGATACACTACTTTTGTCCAGACTTTACATAGGCACTATAGATATTTACTGTTATCTGCGGCCAAACACGAACTTTTCAATTTTTGGTCCTGGAGACGATAATCGTACCTTTGTCGCCATTGTTATCTATGTGACCTGTTTTAAGTAAAAGTTTTGACATACATAAGCAGACGAGGTTTAGCAGGGATGCTTAATCTTATTCTGTCATGTAACAGATGCTCCCGACTGTAAGTGATATTACTAATAAGTGACTACAGTGGTATGCCGTATAGATAGACCCCCTTGCACTTGCTTGATCGCGCCCCTTTTACCCAAAAATTATAGGTCTCAAGTCCATATATTTACAAAAATTAAATGTCTGTCCCTCCCCCTCGTCCTTTCACGCTAAGTACAATTAATGGCCACTGAGATCAATAGTTGTAACAAGAAAATCTCATTTTCTCCACTCCTTTCGCAACTGGCCAAGACTAATCAAATGGATTGCCTAACCTTAGTATGTCTAGGCAATGCGCAGCTTATGTCAAAGTGTTTACGCATGTTTCAAAGTTGACTGCGTATTTTGTCGAAAAGGTGAAAATAGGCGGCTCTTTTCTATCGCATAGAAATAATAGAAAAGCTTTGTTTAAGTTTTGTGATCAACTAAAAGTAACTATATATTCTATATAAGCAGGATAGAATCTACTAATGTGTAAGCTTTTATATACAAAATCTCGAATTTGATCACAACAACATAGGCTAAAGGAATACTGGCTCCTTAACTACACGTGTGTGAACCAAATTCTATCTAAAAATCATGCGTTTACAACTTATTGGCGTTTTACATAAAGCATTTAAAATCAAACCCGACATGGGTCGAAATAAATCAAGTAGCTGATAAAGGTACATACATCTCAATTGTGGCCGTAATTGTTGTCATGCGAAGGTAAAGGCAAAATACAGTGAAATGTATTTCTTCACGTTTCGAACACAGATTTAAAATATGGAAAATTAGGTATCTTTACACTGTATGCACAGATGTGAAATAAACCAAAGAAAGCATATCAGTTGACACTAAATATTAATCGCTTTTTTGAAGAGAAAATGGGATTTTCCAATCATGATTTTGACCTTTAGAATAAGCATTAAAGTAGAGATCACAACTCATTCATAAATCACGTTAGGGGTATGCGGCAACATGGTTCCCCTATTTTTCACATTCTATCGACCAATGTTTAAATAAATAAGAAGCGGTGTTGGCCTATGCCCAAGCCGTGGCCATTTGTTGACGAATGCCAGTGACGGCGTGAGTTTTCACTTCCCGCATAAGGAAATATCATTAATAGTGAAAAAATTATCGTTCCGGGTTTTTACAGATCCTCACGTTTTTCCATTACTGTCGGTCGGTCGGTCTGTTCCGGGATAGCTAAAAACTCTACTTACTCGATTAACTTTAATTTTCCACAAAAATTACGTCTGATATAAAAAAAAACTGGTACAATATTGGTATGAATTCAATATAGGGAAACAAAATGACGACCTGTTAAAATATTTGATGTACGAAAATGAAGAAATGAGCCATGCTTCATTATCGTTGACAAAAAGAAGGATTCTTACGTATTCCTTAATGAGGCAAATAGGTATTTTTAAGTTCTCTATTTCACTATCTAAAATTAAAGCATTAAGTTAGGTAAGTTTAAAAGGAAATTAGTTATTTATATATTATTAAACTTTAGTTATGTTTGCCTTACGTCACTATCATTTTGTAATTGTGACATTTAGAAAAATTATTTGTTCACTTGTTGAAAATGTTATCTTAAACCTGCAACTGTCAAGTTGGACCTTGTCTAAAGTTAAACCTCTTTAGCGAATACGGGTGTTAGAGTTTTAAACTAAAATAAATGCTTTTAACGCGCTATTATTGGCTTCCTATTCGTCTGATTGTATGTCTGATTCAAATCTTGTAATGGATTTTTCAGCACTTCCATTACCAATTATTTTCAAATTTCACATGCATACATTTTCGGATATAAAAAATCCGAATTTTTTTAGTCAACGTTTAGAAATCCAAAATGGCGGCGCTAATACCGCCGACGAATTTTTTTACTTTTGTAGCCAAAACTGAAAATCAGTGCCTAGGAAAATTTAAAAGTGTCTGAATTTCAAAATTCAAAATAGCTTTGTTAAAATGACAATGTCAACAGGTCGGACGGATGATTTTAACATTTGTGGGGATTATTTAAGAATGCACAACAAAAATCAAAATGGGGGCGCCTATATAGCGAACGAATTTTATCATTTGTACAGATTCGGCTGTATCTAGAAGTATTCAAGAATAAAAGTTATGAAATTTTAGTCCATATTTGAGAATTAAAAATGGCGGCACCACCATAGCAGACTAATTTTAAATTTTTTCCAGATTTGATTAAAATTCGGCATTTAGGGGTATCTAAGACTAAACATCATGAATTTGCGCAGATTTGGCTGAAAGAAAGTAGGAATCTGGGGGTATTTGAAAATACATATTATACATTTTTAGTAAATATTTAAAAAATGAGAGTAAGATTTGATTAAAAATCGATATTAAGAGAGCAATTCAAACATTTTTAGTAATAAATATTTAAATTGGGGATGTCATCAATCAATCCGATAAGTACTTTTTTCAGATATTTTTAAACATTTATTTAGGCCACCGTTTTGTTCCCCCATTTTGAATTTGTCTCAACATTTTTACCAGTTCATCCCTATATATTATTTGATGTTTGAGCAAAATTTGAACATAATCGATGTAGTAGTTTTCTGCAATGACACACAATATTTTATTAGGACGGCATTTTGGATTTGTAGTAAAACTTATCAGTTGATGGTCATGTCAAACCTAATTTTTCTGCAAAATTTGGATAAAATGGATAAGCAGTTTCTTAGTAATATTTGTTTAACATTTCAATAAACCGCCATTTTGTTCAGCCATATTGGATTTTTACCAACATGTTACCACGTCATCATCATGTGACCTTTAATTTTTAACCAAAACTTGAAATAAAATAGGACAAGTAGTTCTTGAACTTTGTCGGGGACAGACATACAGACTAACCGACGGAACTGAGAAATCATGTTTTTTTGTAACTAGAATACTTTCCTCTTGCGAGGAAAGTAAAAAAAAACAAGCGCTATTAGATACGAATAGAATAGCCAATTGTCATATTGTTTTTCCATGTTAATAGCTGAAATTTAAAAAATAAACGTTTTTTTTATTTTCAATATTCTAAATCTTAAATTCTAACCAGTTTAGAACATGTTTACGAACAGAAGCGTGCAGTCCACGGAAGCAAGGGAAGCAGTGCAGAAGCAGTGCTTCCCCAAAAAAAATTACAAAACATCTTCTAAAATGTAATTTTTGAAATAGGCAACCATTAATTTAGTTTATATTAAAAATGCTAAAATATTATCTTAATTATCAAGCCCATAATAAATCCGGCCTTGACTTCGACCCAGCCACAATAGAAAATCGAATAGAACCTATGCGGGCCGCTAGCTTCTATGCAGCCAAGTCCTGTATGCTTGATTTCCTGTAAATCGAGCCAGAGGTTATTGAACTTTCCACCAGCTGTTTGCAATTTTTGCATTTCAGTCGCGTGCTTTAAGTGGGGGCGGAAGCTATCGTTGGAGTAGGTTCTTTGTTTGAACGGCTATCTGTGTGTTGTATGATACGTACGTCGCGTCGTGCATGGTGCGATATGGAAGACAATAATACGGACGTGGATATGCAAATACCGTCAACTTCGGCTGTTGGTAATAACGTTGAAAATGTTGGAGAATTTAGTAAGAAGAGTGTGTGAGAATGTGTGGTGTGTGTCTTAATAATAAAGGGATTTTCAACATTAAACTTCGCTGATAAGCTTCAAATAATTTCCACAGGAAGGGCAAAACCGCCTATAAAAAATTTACCCACAAAAATGAAAAACTGTATTAGACATTTTTATCCGGAAAAACAATACAATACGAACAATTTAAATGGCTAACAGGGTGTGAAAATATAAGTGAATTATTTTGTTGGCCATGTTTACTTTTTGAAAATAAAAAATGTCTCTGGAATAAAACTGATTTTTCCAATTTAAACAATTTCCATAAAACTGTAAAAAGACACATTATGTCCAAAGCGCATTTGCAGGCTGTCATAAAAGAAAAAGTCTTCGGCAAAACCAGAATTGAACACGCTCTTAATAAACAGTTGGAAATTAGTCACCGCCAACACAATGAACTAGTCGATAAAAATAGGCAAATATTAAGAAGACTTATCGATGTTGTTTGTTTTCTCGGACAGCACGAATTGGGATTTAGAGGTGATAACGAAACAAGGGTTTCTTCAAAGAGAGGAAATTTTCAAGATTTACTTAGTTTAATGGCTAAATATGATGATTGCTTAAAAAATAATTTAGAGCAGTCTAGCGTTTTTCGCGGAACGTCGAATCGAATCCACAATGATTTAATTTCCGCTGTTGTAACCATTATTCTAAAAAGAATTAAGCAGGAGATTGGCGAGGCGCGGTTCATTGCTATTGTTCTAGACGAAACAACTGATATCACTAATTTTGGCCAATTATCTATAGTAATACGTTACGTTAAAACAGACGGAAGTATTCAAGACCGATTTTTAGGTTTTAAAAATGTGTCCGAAAATCGTACAGCAGATGCATTATATACCGTAGTTTATAACGTTACTAAAGAAATTAATGGAGAGAAAAAATTAGTTGTTCAAAGCTGTGATGGAGCTGCAATGATGGCAGGACACTTAGGGGGTCTGCAAGCTAAAGTTCGAGAAACTTTCCCACGTGCTGTGTGTGTCCAATGTTTTGCTCATAAATTAAATTTAGTTTTGTCACAGTCCATCAATCACATTAAAGAGTGTAAAGTATTTTTCGTTACTTTAAGTGGCATGGCTGCTTTTTTTTCCAAATCAACAAAACGTAAACAAGCTTTGGACTCCATTGTCCACAAACGATTGCCCAAAGTAGCTCCTACTAGGTGAAGCTATAATGGAAGACTTGTGTTAACAGTATCTGAAAATCGTGGATCACTGATTGAACTATTTGAGAATGTAATAGAAAATAATGAAACGTGGGAGTCTTCGAGGGGGTTTTTGGACTGTTTGAAACGAGATTTTAATTTTAATTATTTGTTGAACATATTTTCAGAAATATTTCCATTCCCGGACAATGTTTTTAATATATTACAAACTAAAACAAATGCTACTGTTTTTTGCCTAAAAAAAGTGGATGATTTTAAGTCCATGTTAAGCCAAAAAAGAGATGACTTTGACCTATTTTGGGAGAAAACGGTGACGTTAAATGTAGAGCCACAAGCCAAGCGTCTTCGAACAGACAAGGTGGGAGATGTTCAAATATCATACAGACGCCTCCTTTATGAAATAATCGATCAAATTCAGCAACAAATAAACTATAGATTTAACAGTTTAAATGGTTTTAAATTCCTGGAGCTCTGCAATTTTGATCCATTTAAAGGAAAAACTTTTCATGCATTAGTATTGACAATACCTGCCACAAGTTCATCAGTAGAACGCAATTTTTCAACACTTAAACGTATAAAAAATTTTGTGAGAAATTCAACGGGGCAGGAGAGACTTTCGCATACATCGCTGTCTGTCCATTGAAAATAAACTTCTCCAAAATATATCGGAGCATCGACGTTTTTATGATGACGTCATTGACGAATTTGCAAAAAATGATCGAAGAATCGAATTACATTACAAATAGGTAAGTTTCTAAAAATTGCTTCCCTTAAATGTACTAATATTTCATTTCGTTAACAGGTCGTGGCGAGAACCGCATAATCATTAAATATCACTGGGTATAATAGTGTATTACGGTCCTAGGTGGAAAGTGTTCTTGTTGAGAGAAAAGGAAGGTTTACTGAGGCGCGTGGCGACGAGATGAACTATTTCTCGTGATGGGAGTGAAACCTTTTCGCCGAGGTTGGTATACTTTTATTTACAACCATACCCTCTAAATGACAATGACGTTTTTTTGTGACAAATATAACTATGTGAGAAATTAACAAAGTAAGACTCCCGTATAACCACAAGCTTTACCACCATCAATAAATAAAAAGTCAAATTGACATTTTGACAATGGTTACTATGGTCCTAAACCAATGGCCAAGCATGCAAACTTAAATTAGTTGCATTTTTAATAGATTGTCATTACGAACGTGTTTTAGAAGACAATGAGCGATTCAGAAGAAATCATTTGTACTCCTCAATTGAGAGAAGCCGCGGAAAGTTTGGAAAACATTAAATAATCGAATAAAATTAAAACATTTCCGTTATTCAGTAAATATCGACATTTACCTGGGTGGAAAGTGACATTTACCAGGGTGGAAAGTGATCACTTTCCACCCATGTAAATGTCACTTTTCATCCGGATAAAGCTAAAGTCAGAAGTATGTTTCGTTCAAACTTTTAAAATGTCAGGAATGACATCATTACATACGTCGTTGTAAATACTGTGCTACTGGCGAAAGAATTAAATGAAAATTTTATATGAAAATTTTTATTTGTTACATCAGAAATTACACGAGTGGGTCAAGAGGCTTTAAAATAGAATATTCCCCATTAATAATAAAAGTAATCTGACAAAGCAAACCGTGTTGTCTGTCCATAGAAATTTTGTGGGGTGAAATAAAATTGTTGAGTTATCCTGGTGAGATTATTAAAGTCACATTCCCAGACTTTTTATAGAATAGCCTACAACCTGACAAAAAAACAGATCCTATTTTCTGACAGCTAGCATTCTTTTGTTGGAAGATACTGAGCAATCCTGTGTTTCACGTTCAACTGCGGCAAACATCCATTTTATTATTATTTATGCATTGTTAAAATAAAATACTCTCTATATGGTTAAAATTATCTGACAGAAAGTCACAAGCAAAAAATATTTTTAGAAAATATCACATCACATGTTGGTCTAATGTTTCTTATGCATAGACCGAGGCCCAGACTAACAATGGACCGGACGAAAAAATGGTGAGCTATGTTAAAGGCGGGTTCTTCCCTCCCTCATGAAAAATGTTAATCATTCAACAACTAACTAGATATTGCGTTCGTAGACCATGGCGTAGCTAGAAATAATGTCGAGGGAGACAGAGGGAAATATCATGTAAAATTTAAACTCTAGAATAGATATTTAAGACCGTTTGAAGAGTATTTAGGTATAAAAACTGAGCGTCTAGGAAATACAAGCGACTGAAGCAAACAGCGTACGCCAAATAAGCATTAAAAATTACCTAATAACACCTTTCCAAGCCCTAAGCCACTTTAATTCAAATTAATGTCATTTTAAATACTACCTATTGTTAGAATTATAAAATAAATAAAAAAAGTTTGATAGACATAAGACTTACAATTTCAAAATTACGTATTTAATATAGTATAGTATAGTATAGATCTTCAGTAATTTTACAAAACTAAGCCAAAACAATGTTATCCATAGTAATACGGCCTGCCAAAAATCAGAAAGTCTAATTCTGTCAAAGTCTTGCAAAATAAGGTGACCTTGTTGATCCGAGTTAGACCGTTAGGCGCGCCTTCGCAAGATCTTATTTTCATATACCTCATCGTTTCACCGTAAGTAACTTGCAGCGGTACTTTTCTACCATGAAGTATATTTGTAATATACAGAGTAATATAATATATAGAGTTAATAAAAATATGAATTTTTTGACTGACACCGAAAGAATAGAAATTGTAATGAATCTGGGTTATGGCGATCAGCGACACACACAGGAAGTAGTTTGAGATATTTCTAATGATAAATATGCCAACTGGAATTCAATAACAAGGTCTACTGTTGGCAAAATTGTAAGGAAATTTGAAGTAACGGGACGTATGACGAATGCTTCACGGTTTGGCCGTCCCAAAACAGCCACTGACGCAGATAAGGCTTTGGATATTTTAGTGAGCATAACAGAAAATCCCCATCTTTCAACTAGAAAACTTGGACAAGATAACAATACGTCTCACATGTCTGTAGAACGCCTTTGAAGGAGGAAAAATGTCATCTTTACAGAGGCATCTTGGTTCAAGGACTATCGGATGATGGTTCTGACGGTCCATAATGGAAATAATGTTTTCGAATGAGTCGAGTTTTTCTTTAAACAAGTACGGCATTTAGGGTCGGAAAATAATTGGTCTATTTTTCATGGAAGAAACTTTAAACGGTGAAAGATAATTGCAACATTTGTAGAATCAGGTTGTTCCAGCTTTGGAGGAAATATTTCCCAATCCTCGTATGTCACTTTTATTTATTGTCCCATGCAATAAAAAAATATTAATATCGTTTTCTTTTAGTAAATAACGGGGTGCTCAATGATAGATTATGGCTTCAACAAGATGGCGAACCACGGCATTACGTGCGAGAACTTTTTAAATTTTTAGGTGAAACATATTTTGAGAGGTGGATAGGTAGAAGGGGTAGGATTGAATGGCCACTTCGATCTTCCGACCTCACCTCTCTCGATTATTTTTTGTGGGGGGCACTTAAAAAATATAGCCTAGAAAACAAAACCATTTGATTTGGATGATCTAAAACAAAGAAGAAAATGAATGCAGAAGAATCGACGAAATCGGCTGCCTTTAAAATGTTCTAAACGCTTTTTCAAAATATCTAGCTTATTGCCAAGAAGTAAATGGACGGCATTTTAAACATTTAATATAATTTTTCACCTGTTTTGATGTTTAAATTAACTTCGTTTTTATCTTTTCTCTTGTATTTTTGAAATATTCCATACAGATTCTATAACTTTAGATATTCAAAGGCTTCGTCGGATCGTGGAGCTTCCTTCACATGTCCCCTTATTTCCAAATTTCCTCAAAACTTTACCAACACCAGATCTTGTCATTAGATTCAGGTTAGGGTATTTATCATTAAAAATATTTCAAACAATTTATATTCTTTATTAATAAATCCTGGATACCGCGACACCCATGACAGAGTTGGACTGCTAATTTAGTAGAATAAAATACAATAAAATAAAATAAATTAAACAATATTGTTTGTTATCCCATTACTCTTAATAATGTTTGTGGATCTAATTATACTATAAGCTAAATTTACATAATATACAGTGATCGGCAAAACGTTCGCGTTCTATGATTTTTCTTATTATTAATTAGTAGGAAGTTTAACGGCCATTCGGACAAATAATTCTGCCTTTGATAAGTTGGACTGCTAATTTAGTAGAATAAAATACAATAAAATAAAATAAACAATATTGTTTATTATCCCATTACTCTTAATAATGTTTGTGGATCTAATTATACTATAACCTAAATTTACATAATATACAGTGATCGGCAAAACGTTCGCATTCTATGATTTTTCTTATTATTAATTAGTAGGAAGTTTAACGGCCATTCGGACAAATAATTCTGCCTTTGATAAGCTAATTCAGGTATAGGGTCCAAAAATCATGGACCATTATACCGACAAGCCTTTAAGCCGTTAAACTTCCTACTAATTTATCTACGAACGTAATTTACTTTCTTGTTTTTATTATTAATATATTAGAAACTGCCACACTACTAAAAATTAGTGCATAAATTATTCTTGGCGTCCATATTTCGGTACAAATATACAGGGTGTGGAAAATGTAAAATTCTATCTTGATAAAATAAAAAATCATCAAATTAGAAAATCTAAGTCAAATTAAGAACGTAAACATGCAAACAAGTTTAATAAAACTTTTTCATGTTAAAAAAATATGTAATATATAATATATCATTTGTCCAATTATGAACAATAACACAAAAACTGTACCTCGTACCAGAAAAAAACTTTGTTAAGCGTTTTTATCCGGAATTCTGATACGTCTATAGTAGGTATACTATTGAGATATATTGACAACCATTAAGTTTTTTAGAAGCTAGTAATAAAAGCCTAAAATATTTTTCGTTAGCGTATCATACACTATTTTTTTTAGTGAAAGAAAGGTTTTGAAACTGGAGAGAATTACGTACGTCCTCGATCGCCATAACCCAGAACAATTAGAATTTCTATTCTCTCGGTATCAGTTAAAAAATTTATATTTTTATTAACTCTTCTCATAAAACTCAATGAACTTTTGAATGTCAGAAATGACCCGAAACTAATCCCGACACCAGTCACCGCTTCGGTGTGAAAAATTTTCATTTTATCGTTTATGAAGTTTACATTAAAATATATTTAATAAAGAGTATCAGGGGAGTGTGGTGAAATGTTAAGAAAGGGAGGTAATTTTTAGAAACTTACCTATTTGTAATGTAATTCGATTCTTCGATCATTTTTTGCAAATTCGTCAATGACGGCACCATAAAAACTTCGATGCTCCAACATATTTTGGAGAAGTTTGTTTTCAGTGGACAACAGCGATGTATGCGAAAGTCTCTCCTGCCCCGTTGAATTTCTCAGAAATTTTTTTATACGTTTAAGTGTTGAAAAATTGCGTTTTACTGATGAACTTGTGATCGCAGTAACACTCGGTCGAAGAACTGGCCATAATGAAGAACAAGAGATTTAAACGCATCTTCTGGAAAAGTTTTTCCTTTAAATGCCTCAAAATTGCAGAGCTCGAGGAATTTAAAATCATTTAAACCGTTAAATCTATAGTTTATTTGTTGCTGAATTTGATCGATTATTTCAGGATCAGGCGTCTGTATGATGTTTGAACATCTCCCAGCTCGTTATCTCCCAAAATAGGTCAAAGTCATCTTTTTTTTTGGCTTAATATGGACTTAAAATCATCCACTTTTTTTAGGCAAAAAGCAATATCATTTGTTTTACTTTGTAATATATTAAAAACATTGTCCAAGAATGGAAATATTTCTGAAAATATGTTCAACAAATAATTAAAATTAAAATCTCGTCTCAAATAGTCCAAAAACCCCCTCGAACTATTTATTGCTTCTTCCCGCAGTTTCATTATTTTCTATTATATTCTCAAATAGTTCAATCCGTGATTCACGATTTTCAGATACTGTTAACACGAGTCTTCCATTATAGTTCCACCTAGTAGGAGCTACGTTGGGCAATCGTTTGTGGACAATGGAGTCCAAAGCTTGTGTACGTTTTGTTGACTTGGAAAAAAAAGCAGCCATGCCACTTAAAGTAACGAAAAATACTTTACACTCTTTAATGTGATTGATGGACTGGGATAAAACTAAATTTAATTTATGAGCAAAACAATGGACAAATACAGCACGTGGGAAAGTTTCTCGAACTTTAGCTTGCAGACCCCCTAATTGTCCTGCCATCACTGCAGCTCCATCATAGCTTCGAGCAACTAATTTTTTCACTCCATTAACTTCTTTAGTAACGTTATAAACTACGGTATATAATGCATCTGCTGAACGCTTTTCGGACACATTCTTAAAATCTAAAAATCTCTCTTGAATACTTCCGTCTGTTTTAACGTAGCGTATTACTATAGATAATTGGCTAAAATTAGTGATATCAGTTGTTTCGTCCAGAACAATAGCAATGAACCGCGCCTCGCCAATCTCCTGCTTAATTCTTTTTAGAATAATGGTTGCAACAGCGGAAATTAAATCATTCTGGATTCAATCCAGCAATATCATATTTAGCCATTAAACTAAGTAAATCTTGAAAATTTCCTCTATTTGAAGAAACACTTATTTCGTCTTGACCTCTAAATCCCTCTAAATTATTTGAAGCTTATCAGCGAAGTTTAATGTTGAAAATCCCTTTATTATTAAGACACACACCACACATTCACACACTCTCTTCTTACTAAATTCTCCAACATTTTCAACGTTATTACCGACAGCCGAAGTTGACGGTATTTGCATATCCACGTCCGTATTATTGTCTTCCATATCGCACCATGCACGACGCGACGTACGTATCACACAACACACGGATAGCCGTTCAAACAAAGAACCTACTAGAGAAAGAAAGAACGATAGCTTCCGCCACCACTTAAAGCACGCGACTGAAATGCAAAAATTGCAAACAGCCGGTGGAAACTTCAATAACCTCTGGCTCGATTCACAGGAAATCAAGCATACAGGACTTGGGTGCAGAGAAGCTAGCGGGCCGCATAGGTTCTATTCGATATTCTATTGTGGCTGGGTCGGAGTCAAGGCCGCATTTATTATGGGCTTGATAATTAAGTTAATATTTTAGCATTTTTAATACAAACTAAATTAATGGTTTCCTATTTCAAAAATTACATTTCAGAAGATGTTTTGTAATCTTTTTTGGGGAAGCACTGCTTCCCTTACTTCCATGAACTGCACGCCCCTGACTTAGAGTATTCAGAATGTTTCTCAGAATCCAAATATCGAATAAAATTCCATAAGGAAAACAAAAGTTGCTACCATATTCTAAAAAACTGTAGACATTTAAAAAAAAAATAGAAACGTAATTCGCCAGATATTTGGTGCGTTCCAGACTTTTGTTACAATCTGTATATTTTATGTCAATAAAGTAAGTAACTATCTGTCCAGAGTTATTGTCCCAAAATATTACAATCCGCAATAAATGTGTTCGAATTGTTAATTAGTTGATTATATGTCTTTTTTATATTCATAAATAATAAAAGGATAGACAAGTAAATGGAAGTGAGATAATCTTAAGGAGATTAAAATTAAATGTTGGTGCTAAAAACGATTTAATGTGCGATAATGACTTAGCTTTTGCTGACAAAAGAAAGGGACTCTTTCGTAGATAATATAGACAAAAATTATCTCATACAGTTAAAATGGATTAGTATAATATAAAACATCCTCGTAAAAACGTTTTATTTCTAAAGGGTTATTTTCTAAAAAAATGCTTTTGTATATTCCGTATCATTAGTTCTAAATATGTATTTCTTATATTATAACCTATCCCGCACTTCAATTACCTTCGAGGGGCAAACTACTGAAGAAGTTGATGTACAGGGTGTTCCAGCGAGGACTGAACAGGGACCTATTTTCGACCTTCCTTGTATTTTGGAAAAATTCAAAATAGCCAATCGATGTATTTTTTCTTGTAGAATCCAAAAATGTCATCGAAAAAATATTTGAACCAGAAACAAAAGAGTTACGCTATGCATCAGTTTTTTAAATGGAATGTATCGTTTTTTATACGATTTTTGGAAAGAGTGATTTTTTTTATGTCCGTTCTGATTAAAAGATTTGATTTTGCGATAGCTGTTTATATTACATTTTAATGTTTTACAAACTAAAATTTTAGCTTCACCTGTTTAAAATATACGATAGGTTGGTATAGGTGATCAAGGTAAAATGACGTTTGAATGCTTTGTTAATAAAAATTGACATTATTTTAATTATTGTCGAAGTCTTCACCTAAAAAATATATATTTGACTCTGATCGAAATGAAATACTTTTTGGACGAGAGACTACAGATTGTTGTGCTATTTTACAAGTGCCAAGAAAATGCAAGAGGAACAAGAAGAAGATTTATTGCAAATTTTCATAGAAATATATCCATCAATACAATTCTAAGGATAAAAAACCTATTTGAGGAAAATAAAACTTTACATGATAGAAAAAGAAATATACAAAGAAGAAGAAATCGAGACCAGGCCATTATAAATTATTTTCAAGTTAATCCAACCAAATCTATTTCGGATGCAGTTCGGGAAGTTCAGTACGGTGGCGGTGTAAGGCGCAGAAGAGTTACCCGAGGGACTGTTCACAGGACTCTGAAAATTCATAAATTTAGGCCTTTTCGTATCCTTCCACTTCAGCACCTAACACCGGCACAAAAAGAACTTCGCTTCCAACTTGTTTCTCAAATGGTAATTCGGCAAGAAAACGAAGACCCTGATTTATTCAAAAATATTGTGTGGACCGACGAAGCTACTTTCACAACATCGGGAGTATTCAACAGACATAATAGTCACTGGGCCGTTGAAAATCCAAAAAAGTTCCAGACTATTAAATTTCAAGGGAGGAATTCTGTTCATGTTTGGTGTGGGATAAAAAACAATAAAATTTTGGGACCAATATTTTTTAACGGGACTTTAAATGGGCACAGATATTATGAGTTTTTAGAAAACGAAATTGAAAATTTTTTGGAAGACTTACCATTGGCAGAATATCAGAATTTAATTTGGCAACATGATGGGGCGCCTCCTCATGCCGTGCAGGATGTGGTTCAATTTTTAAATCGGCGCCATAACGAATGGATAGGGCGAAATGGAACATATGCTTGGCCGCCCAATATCCCCGACCTCTCAGTTTTGGATACATTTCTTTGGGGCCATTTGAAGAACGTCGTATACAGACAACGAAACGAAAATATTCAAGAGATCATGGGAAAAATTGTCGATGAAATAAACCGCCTTAACCAGGAAAATCATATTGTAACAGCAAGTTTAGAAAGGCTACAAAGGGGTTATCGATGTTGTTTCGAGAAAAACGGCGGTCACATTGAAAACTTATGTTATTAGTAGTTTTATTTTATTATTTAATAATTATTTTTTATTGAATTTCTTTTTCTATCATGTAAAGTTTTATTTTCCTCAAATAGGTTTTTTATCCTTAGAATTGTATTGATGGATATATTTCTATGAAAATTTGCAATAAATCTTCTTCTTGCTTCTCTTACATTTTCTTGGAACTTGTAAAATAGCATAACAATCTGTAGTCTATCGTCCAAAGAGTATTTCATTTCGATCAAAGTCAAATATATATTTTTTAGGTGAAGACTTCGACAATAATTAAAATAATGTCAATTTTTATTGACAAAGCATTCAAACGTCATTTTACCTTGATCACCTATACCAACCTATCGTATATTTTAAACAGGTGAAGCTAAAATTTTAGTTTGTAAAACATTAAAATGTAATATAAACAGCTATCGCAAAATCAAATCTTTTAATCAGAACGGACATAAAAAAATCACTTTCCAAAAATCGTATAAAAAACGATACATTCCATTTAAAAAACACCTGATGCATAGCGTAACTCTTTTGTTTCTGGTTCAAATATTTTTTCGATGATATTTTTGAATTCTACAAGAAAAAATACATCGATTGGCTATTTTGAATTTTTCCAAAATACAAGGAAGGTCGAAAATAGGTCCCTGTTCAGTCGTCGCTGGAACACCCTGTACAAAGGGGGAAAGTATGTAAGGAAGTACGGGAGGTATCAAGAAAGTACGGGAAGTGTGCGAAGATAAAGAAGTATCAAAGATGTTCGAAGAATTATGAGGAACTATGAAGGAAGTTAAGAAGAATACTGCGACTTACCTATCTAGAATATATCCGAAGTCGAAAGAATCCACGGTTTGCGAACTATTTAAAAACAGACATTTGATCTTTTTTACCCCAGATAATATACCACTTTAACATAACAACAAGAAGATTGTTAACGAAAACCATGTAGAAATTTAATATCTGGGAAATATATGCGAACCAACGTAGTAGGTAAAAACTTATAATATGCGTTTCGTGTGGGATATATGATCTATATGTGTCCTGAGGATGCAACAATAAGGTTGCGAAATATCGACAATTTAAAAATAGACTTGTTTTTTTTTACTGGATCTCAACCCCAAATAATACATCACGCTAGGAAATGTTTTTAACACTGTTCCGCCACATTGGATTTTTACCAAAATATTACCAGGTCATCTCCATATGATTTTTAATTTTTGATCAAAAATTGGAGTAAATCGTGTAAGTGGTATCTAACCTATATCGCGAACTGGCAGATAAACAAACAGACCGACAGACAGATATTTTTTGGCATCTAGGGACGCTAAAACGTGAAGATGTAAAACCTGAGAGGTTGATTTTTTCACGATTACAAAAAATTTATTTGGCCGTCAGTTTGTTCCGCCATTTCGAATTAGTAACACAGTTTTACTAGTTAATTCCTACACCACAATTAGTTATGGCACACAATTTGAAATTAATACATTAAGCAGTTTTTTAGGCTGAATTTTTAAATATTTTATTATACCGCCATTTTGTTCCGCCACCTTAGATTCGTACAAAAATTTTACTAGTTGATTTCAACATAATGCTTTATGTTTGTGTAAAATTTCAAATAAATTGGATAACTAGTTTTTTCATAATACTTTTTTTAAACATTTCACTAGTCCGCCAGTTTGTTTTGCCATAATGTATTTATATAAAAATATTACCAGATCATTCCCATCTTACTCTTAATTTTTGGTCAAAATTTGAAGTCAATCGAGTTAGTTTTCAAGCTATGTCGCGAACTGACAGACAGACAGATAGACCCACAGACGGACCGACGTAATTGATAAAACATATTTAGGCAACTAGGGACGGTAAAACGTAAAGATGTGTAAAACCTGAGAGAGTGATTTTTTTCACGATTTTAAACATTTTATTTTTTCGGTCATCTTGAATTAGTACCACAATTTTACTAGTTGATCCCTATACTACAATCAATTATGGCACATAATTTGAAATCAAACCATTAAGCATTTTTTTCGAGCTGAATTTTTAAATATTTTATCAAGCCGCCCCTTTGTTACGTCATCTTGAATTCGTATCAAACTATATTACCAATTAATTTCAACATAATACTTGATGTTTTTGCATAATTTGAGATACATTGCATTAGTAGTTTAATAATAATACTTTTTTAACATGTCACTAGGCCGCCATATTGGTATTTTACCAATATTTTATCAGGTCATTCCCATCTGATTCTAAATTTTTGACCAAAATTTGAAGTCTATCCATCCATTAAGCAGTTTTTTCAGGCCATTTTATTCCGCCATCTTGGATTCGTACCAGAATGTTATCAGTTGATTTCAACATAATACCTACTTGATGTGTTTGCAAAATTCGAGATAAATTTTTAAATAAATATTTTAATAATAATTTTTTTAACATTTAAATAGGCCGCCATTTAGTTTCGCCAAATTGGATATTTACCAAAATGTTACCAGGTCATCCCCATATGATCCTTAATTTTTGACCAAAATTTGAAGTCAATCGGGTAAGTTGTATAATGGAACTTATGTAAACGGTTAGGCAATCGCCTGTACGAAGAAGTAATGAGGATGTAATTAGAAAGTAGAGATATACAGAAAATATTTGCAAAACGAGGAAGTATGTGTTCAAAATTTTAACTAGTGCTTTGTTCCTCAATCATCTTATGTGAAAGGAATGCGGATACTTACAAATATTAAATGGAACGAGTTCTTATTAATGAAGCAAAGTGGAACACAATATTCTATTTTTAGAGAAAAACTTAAAAATATTGGCATGGTAATAAAATCAACAGTTACGTTTATATCATGCAAATCATAAAGGCTACGAGGTCGGTTACTGAAATTAAGCCCGTTATTTTTTATTACAACAGAAAGAATGCAATTTCTAGATAAGATTCGAATTATTTTCGTATATTTTTTGCGGCACAGTTTATTGACTTTTCGGTTATTCCGACTTTTATTCGTAAAAGTTTTTTTAATAAAAAATTTAACCTTCTCATATTGATACAAATTAATTATAATTTCAGACTTTTTGTGCCGTTAGTAGCTAATAATGGTAAGATTCGTTGGCCTAAAATATTCACAAAAATCAAAATTTACCGATTTAGATACATGTTATGGCACTCCAGCTAACAGGCCGAGCCACCTTCCCTCTTTTTCATACCCCGGTCAAAAAAGCTTCAAGTCACCGATCGGGTTCTCGACGTGTATACATACGGTGACTTTTGCTCAAAAGACAAATAGTAGTCGGCGAATTGTACCGAATGCATTAAAAAAGTAACTAGTTTCAGTTGAAATGCCTATTGCATATTGTTTAGTGGATGTCCAAAATATGAAGCCACGTGAGTATTTTTTATATTGCAAAATCTTTATAATATAAAAATAAGTCTCGATGTGTAAACATAGGTATTAAAATAAATTATAGAGAAAAAACACATTTCCTATAAAAAAAAATTTTTTTTCGGGTTAATTAAAACTTTAAGAACATACAAAGTACTTTATTTTTTTGAATTACCATGAACAAAATTTGTGCCCTTTATGAAGTGATATATTTCTATTTCTTATTAATAATTTAACTCTAATCTAAATTAAAGATAGTCTCTTTTTAGTTCCCTCGTAGAAACGAAGTATTGTAATCGCAAAAAAATCACCCTCCGAGATTTTTTCAGATCTGTACGTTTCAGGCTCCCTAGGTGCCGAAAAACATGTTGCCTCAATCCCGTCGGTCTGTCTGTTTGTCTGTTCGCGGCATAGCTAAAAATCTACTTACCCGATTGACTTCCCATTTTGGTTAAAAATTAAGGGTGATATGGGGATGCCCTGGTAACATTTTGATAAAGATCCAATATGGCAAAACAAAATGGCGGCCTAGTAAAGTGTTAAAAAAAATATTACCAAAAACTACTTATCTAGTTCATCTCAAATTTTGCACAAAAATTAAGTACGAATCAACTGGTAAAATTTTGGTAATAATCGAAGATGGCGGAACTAAATGGAGGCTTAATAAAATACTTAAAAATCCAGCCTGAAAAAACTACTTTATGGACCGAATTCAAATTGTATACTATAACTAACTGGGATTATAGATATGGACAAGTAAAATTGTGGTTGTAATTTAAGACGGCGGAACAAAATGGCGGCCAAATAGAATGTTTGTAATGGTAAAAAAACACCCTCTCAGATTTTACATATCTTCACAGTTTAGCGTCCCTAGGTGCCAAAAAATAAGTTTAATCAATTCAGTCTTTCCGTCTGTCGGTTTGTCTGTCAGGTCGCAGCATAGCTTAAAAACTACTTATCAGATTGGTCGTATGGGAATGACCTGGTGTTATTTTGGTAAAAATCCAATAAGGCATAACAAAATGGCGGCTTGGTGAAATTTTGCACAAAAACTAAGTATTGTGTAGGAATCAACTGGTAAAATGTTGGTACGAATCGAAGATGGCGGAACAAAATGCGGTTTAATAAAATATTTAAAAATTCAGCCCGAAAAACTACTTAATAGATTGATTTGAAATTGTATGCTATATAAGATTTTGATATTAACTCAAGATGGCGGAACAAAATGGCAGTCAAATAGAGTGTTTGTAATCGTGAAAAAATCATCGTCTCAGGTTTTAAATACTTTCACGTTTTAGCGTCTGCAGGTGCCAAAAATTAGTTTTATAAATTCCGTCGGACCGTCTGTTGGTTAGGCTGTCTGACTGTCAGTTCGCGGCATAACTTAAAAACTACTTATCAGATTGACTTCAAATTTTAGTCAAAAATTAAGGGTCATACGGGGATGATCTGGTAATATTTTAGTAAAAATCCAGTATGCCGGAGCAAGATGGCGGCCTAGTGAAAAGTAAAAAAATTGTTACTAAAAAAACTAATTTTCAAATTTGCCTAAAATTTTCCACAAAAGTCAAGTGTTACATAGGAATAAACTGGTAACATTTTGATGTGAATATAAGATAGCAAAACAAAATGGCGCCCTAATAAAATATTAAAAAAATGAGCTGGAAGGAAATACTTACTAGATTAATTTCAAATTTTGAGCAAGCATTAAGTGATTTGCCATTTTGCAGAAACATTAAATGTGATATAGGGATAAATTGGTACGAAGTTAAAATGACGTAACAAAAAGGCGTTGTGCGTCAATGTAAAACTACTTATTGAATTTATTACTTTCCTCATAAAAAGGAAGTATTTTAATCGCGAAAAAATCACCCTCTGAGATCTTTTCACATCTTACGTTTCGTGGTCCTTAGATGACAGAAAACATGTTTTCTCAATTCCGTCGGTTTGTCCGCCTTTTCGCGGCACAGCTAAAAAACTACTTACCCAATTCACTTCAAATTTTGGTTAAAAAAAATGTCATATATAAAATTTAATATGAACAGGAATTAAGTACTACGAATTCAAAATTTTGATACAAAATGGCGGTCTTAAAAAATCAGTATAAAAAAATCAATTTATTCTAAATCATGCCTAATAAATAAGTGTGGCATAGTTAGAACCTGGTAAAAAATTGATATGATTCCTATATGGTGACACAAATGGCGCGTAATAAAAATGTTTGAAAAATCAGCGTACTAAATGACTATGTACCGAACTAAATTAAGTTACACTTTACTATTCCTAATGAAAGGACAGACTCACAACGAGGGAAGTTCCGGGTAAAGAAAATTTACCGATTTTTTAATATTACTTGTTTTTTGTTGCTAGTACAATACACACATATACGATAAAATTAGCTAACATCTAATTAAACCACAATACCAATAACCGAGTAAACGAAAACACTTATTTAGAATATCCACTTTATTTTTCAAAAAAACATATGACATTTGTTTCGTCAACACTGTGACTCTATCAGATGTTAAATCTTAAACAACAGCGTAAGAATTTCGCAGGGCTTTCAAAAAAAATGTTTACAATATCATGCTTGGGTCGTATGTATATGTTTTAGCGATTCCAATACGTCAGATGAAAAATAAACCATTTTTTTAAATTAAAAGCATATAGCATAACTAAAATTGGACTGGTAGTACCATTTAAGAGTATAACTGGATTATTATCAAAACGTTGGAAAACAATTACAAAACGATTTTGCAAGTGTAACTTTTCTCATCCCTGTAAAGACTTCCCTTTAGATTATTTTGTTTCTTTTCGTTTTTACTTTACTTTAAAATTCGCTAACCGAAATATTCACAACAAATAATGTAAATACGAAGCTCTCTGTTTTACACAATTTGTAATTTATATATAGTTTAGTGGCCTTATAGGTTTTTATTAAATCCTCACAAATATCAAAATAATCGCCAACTTATATTTAAATTTTGAGGCTTTTCTATATGCAAATTAGGTATACCCATACATTAGTAAACCTACACATTTATTTAGGATATATTAGGAGTTGTAAATAAATTATATAAAATAAATACGCACCTCTCTTTTTTACATAATATGTAATTTATATATACTTTAGTAGCCTTATAAGTTTCTAGAATATCTTTAAGTACATACAATAAATGTTATAAGCTCTTCAAATCAAATTACGATTTGTTTTTAAATCAATAATTATTTCACAAGTTGGAAGATTGAATGCAATAAAACAGTTACCATTTTTCATTTCAGATCCTCCTTGTTTACTATTTTTATAGTCGTATTAATAAACTATGCACTAGGTATAAGAAATGTTTTGTTGATTATTTTATAATAATAATTAACATTACTAATAATAGTTTGTTCAAAAATTGCCATATTGCCTAAATTGTGTTCATTTTCATTTACAATATCTGTTCATACTTGTCACGCTCTCAAACTTTTGGAAAACCCTAAACTTTGCTTATTTTTATACATATGGTGTCACTGCTGCCATCAAACTTATTTGATATAAATGAAAGTTAAGTTTCTTGTTTATAATATGTATTCTAAGAATATTATTAGGACCCAATAGTAGTACCACTCCACAATATAGAACAGTTGAAGGGCATTGACGAAGTAACGGATAACCTTTATCACAAAACTAATGAACTATATTAAATCATCTAGAACTATATATATATATATATATATATATATATATATATATATATATATATATATATATATATATATATATATATATATATATATATATATATATATATATATATATATATATATATATATATATATATATATATATATATATATATATATATATATATATATATATATATATATATATATATATATATATATATATATATATATATATATATATATATATATATATATATATATATATATATATATATATATATATATATATATATATATATATATATATATATATATATATATATATAACAATATATTAAAATACAGACATTTCTATACCACATTAACAAAGTTTACCGAATAAGATATCTTATTCAGTAAACTTTAACATTACTCTCAAAATGCTCGTTAAATAATATGTATAGTCCCGTTTCGGGCTTCCAAAAATTCTATCTCAAATGTTCACCTTTCGGACGTTAAGAAAAATATTCTAATTATCTCATTTCTATTTGGTGCGTTAAGAGATTTTTATGATTTTCAAGTACACAGTGCATACTTTGCATGTATAATTTTGTCGTAACATTTCTTGTTATAGTCTATTATGGATATTCTATTACATATTGTGTATGGGTAACGGGTTAGCCATCAGGTTAGGCGCCTGGACGAGACAATGCAAACGCATCATCTATATCTATATTTAAAACACTAAGCCAGATTTTTCAGCAAGTTCGTAAGAGAGTTGTACTGCACCAATCTAAATGATTTTTTTTAAATGATCGTCAGCTTACCGAAACTTTTCTACAATATTTTTTGTATTGTTTTATTGCGTATTTTTTCTGTAAACCCAATTTGTTTTTATTCAATAACACTTCTGGACAATATCGTGAATGCGAATATTCTTATACAGGAAACTCATCACGCCATCTAACGGAAAAGTCAGAATATGGTCTGCCGGACCAGCTAGTCGTTAAAACTATAACACAAAAAATATATATCTGAGGTAAGTTGGTACGAAACGGAAACGCTCGAGGTGGCCTTAATTTATACCAAGACCTGCTTACAAGACCCAAATTTTAATACACTCTGCAGTGGCATTCAACGAACAAACCCTTAGAATTTTATTTATTTCTATTTCGTCGTTTAAAAAAAATCTATTAAATATTATTATAGTTCCAATTTACACGACACTTGGTACTTTTGTTGTATGGACATTAATCTTGCTATTAAATTTATAGTTTTTGTAGGTCATGATGTCTAAAAATAGAATCGAGTTTTTGTTTATTAGACAATATTGTCTAACTAAAATTATTTAAATTTCGTAAATTAATGTTTACAAATCCTCTTAAATATCAAAATAATCGCAAACTTATATTTTAATTGTGAGGCTTTTCTATATGCAAATTAGGCATACCCATACATTAGTAAACGTACACATTTATTTAGGCTATATTAGGAGTAAAATAAATACGAAGCTCTCTTTTTTACATAATATGTAAATTATATATAGTTTAGTTGCCTTTTTAAATTTTAGAATATCTTTAAGTACATAAAATAAATGTTTTTATAAGCTGTTAAAATCAAATTACGATTTGTTTTTAAATCTATAATTATTATTTCACAAGTTGGAAGATTGATTTAAATGCAATAAAACAGTTACCATTTTTCATTTCAGATATCCTCATTGTTTACTATTTTTATAGTCGTATTAATAAACTATGCACTAGGTACAAGAAATGCTTTGTTGATTATTTTATAATAAATTAACATTACTAATAAGAGTTTGTTAAAAAATTGCCATATTGCCTAAATTGTATTCATTTTCATTTAAAATATCTACTCATGCGTGTCACGTTCTCAAACTTTTGAAAAACTCTAAACGTTGCTTATTTATATACATATGGTGCCACTGCTGCCATCAAACTTATTTGATACAAATAAAAGTTAAGTTTCTTATCTATAATATGTATTCTAAGAATATTATTAAGACCCACTAGTACCAGCCCACAATATAAAACAGTTGAAGGGCATTGACCAAGTAAAGGATAACCTTCATCACAAAACTATTGAACTATATTAGATTATCTAGAACTATAATTGTTCTGAATGGGATAAATTTGTTCCTTTTTGTAGAATTTGCTCTACCCTCGATTCGCTTAAAGCTTATACAGGATGGGGATTTTAAATGGAATGCTGCTTATAGCGGACCCGGGAATAAGATTTCACTAAAATCCCGAAATAGGTACCCAAACATTTTTTATGGGCTTCGTTTTTGTCATGTAAATAAAAACTGGGGCAGGTTTATTGAAAAATGTATATAAATATTTTTTTTGACATCTGTCAAACCACGTGACAGAAATTTATTAAAAACCAATTTTCAAATATAACATTAATAATAACAATAAAATGAAATCTTACCTTTCTAGTGTAAAAATTGTTGAAAATGTGTCCCTTTAACTTGTTGGCACAGACCCAAACGATGGTATAATTCTTCCCATACCCGTTCCAAAACTTCTGGCGCGATTAAACGAATCTCTGCTCTAATGCTTGCCTTCAAATCTTTAAATTTTTCAGTTCTGGTTACATAGACTGTTCTTTTTAAATCACGCCATAAGAAAATATCTAAGGGTGTCATATCCGGGGATCGGGGCGGCTACTCTATAAAGATACCGGCAATTTTGACGATTAACCTAACATGGAGGTTAGTTAATAGGACTTAATAGGTTTAGAGGTATGATTCCTAAAGTGGTCAAAATTGAACCGAATGGTTGATTTCGTCTTGCATAGGGTCCTTGTCAACGAAAAAGGCATTTAGGGGTTCGTGAGGTGTAAATAGGAATAAACTTACAATAATTGCAACAATTCGTGAATATATGACATTGTACCTTACCCATTTGAAGCCAAATGTTAATCAAAACAATCGATCAATTGTTATAAGAACATCAGGTTAATCCCTCTCATTATCAACATTATTTACGTTTCATTTTTTAAATTTTGGAAGTTGATATTTTTTCTCTGATTTATTTTGTCCAAATAAAAATATTCGTTTGATTTGGGTATGAATGTTAAGAAAGCAAAAATTGTTGCTTTGTTTTCGTCCATTAAAATATTCACAATGTGTGAGTTAATATTGCTCTAGTCTTTGTAATAAACAAAAAATACAAATCAGTCGTTTTACTAAAACTAAAATAAAATTGTAATTACTTTTTTGCAACAAACCGTTCTACAAAAAAACCTTTTAATGTGAGAAGGAGTGTTACTACCGTCGGTTGTGAAAAAAAACACATTTGACGTTACACAGTTTAGTACAATTTAATATTAAGTAAGCGGGGGTCTACTGCAAAAGAATCGTCAAATGGTTTACAGGACAAAAAGTTTGCGAATCTCTGGTTTAGAGGTTCAAAACTTTGCCCAATGATTGCCTAGAACAAGAGTTAAATTCCTTTGAAACATGAATACATTTCTGTTTAACTTTCAAACTTACTTGAACCTCTAAAGTAAACATTGCTTCGTCATAAAAAAGTATCCAATGTATTTCAATTTGTAGGTGCGGCCATCATGACTTCTCAAAATTCTACACTTCTAACTAAATCATCCTCCAATAACTCTTGTACTGCCTGCATTTTAAATGGTTTTATGCCAGCAGATTTTGTGATCTTTAACACTGTTTTATGATCAATATTGTGGCCACGAGATAATTGCTTTGCTAGTGTAATTGGGTTTTCTTGATACCTCAAAAAGATATCTACTTTAGTCTCATCTGATACTTTTGGGGGTCTTTTTCAAGGAACATGTCTTACATGACCTAATTCTCTAAATTGCTTTTCAATTTTGCTAACTGTACTTCGCGACAAAGGAGGTAAATCTGGATGACATTCATGAAACAAAGCACCAACTTCTTCTTGACTTCGTTTTCTTTCTCCATACCCGATCATTATCAGTATTTTAACGTTCCAGTTAAATATATTTTTAAAAAATAATCAAATATTTAAACATTTTAAATTACTTTACACACAACGTAAAAAGTACCTCTTTTGGGCGCAATATCAAAGAAGTGTATAAAATATTTACCCTTTTTCCGTAAAAAATGCATATACAAATTAAAGTTAATCTATTTATTTATTTACTAAGCACTGTTTATACAGTGTTTGTATCGGCATTTTGACAATTCATTACTGTGACAATACAAATTGCTAAGCACGACCGCCTAGTTAAAACTTTTACTGGTGCCGTTCAAGGGATGGACTACCATTTAACATACATTGTCTATTTCTGTTAAGTCATTGCATATCCCTCGGCCAACTATGATCGATTCTGGTTTGGTTTTTTACATTGCACTTCTGGACGATAAGGTGAATGCGACCCATATTCTTATAATTCCACAGGAAACTCATCGCGCCATCTAACAGAAAAGGCAGAATAAGGTCTGCCGGGCCTGATGTAAGTTTGCACGAAACGGGAAGCCCGAAGTGGGCTTAATTTATATCATACTGCTCTGCTGCTTACAAGACCCAAATTTTAATACACTCTGCAGGGGCATTAAACTAATAAACTCTTAGAATTGTATTTATTTATATTTCGTAAAAATCTATTAAATATTATTATAGTTCCAATTTACACGACACTTGGCACTTATGTTCTATGGACATTAATCTTGCTATTAAATTTAAATACTTATATTTAGCTAAGTTATAATTTTTGTAGGTCATGGTGTCTAAAAATAGAATCGAGTTTTTGTTTATTAGTAAATCTTGTTTAACTAAAATTATATAAATTTCGTAAATTAATGTTTACAAATCCTCATAAATATCAAAATAATCGCCAACTTATATTTAAATTGTGAGGTATTTCTATATGCAAATTAGGTGTACCCATACATTAGTAAACCTATACATTTTTTTGGGCTATATTAGGAGTTGTAAATTAATCATAACAAGTACGTAATTTCACGAATTGTGTATAAATTAAATATCAGCTTTGGCAAACATAGTACTTTCCCATAAATTGTATGCGTCGTGTCGCGTTTTAACATTTTTGAAAAAATATTAATAATTTCTGAAATAAAAAAAATATTTTCGCTTTTAACTCGACCTGTTTTAGTCCTCCCCCCCCCCCCCGCACACAAATCTTAGTTTTCAAGCAACATTTTCTCGAAAACCATTGTTTTTAAGTACAGATAACACATAAAAGAAAATGATCCAGAAAATATAAAAACATGATTGTATACAGGGTATTCTATTTAGAAAACGAATGCTGCAACCGGTTTAGGGCAGAAGCAGGGACACCTCGTAATTAAAATATTTTAGAAATAAAATGTATGTTCGTCTTTAGCCAAAGCTAAGTTTTAAAATGAAATTATTTACTAATTCTCTAGATACTTCTAATGAGCCACTGACTTTGCGGTCTGTATACACCAACAAATAGCAATAAAATATATTAATATTAGGATATTAAGTAAATGATCATAAACCGCAAAGACTGGTTCTTTCTTCTTTAAAATATATGTTTACTAGTTCTCGCCAAGACTGAATAAAAAACTCATTTTTAACAAAAATGTATTATCTATATACCGTCAAAGTGGGTGACTTGAATTTGGAGGGTGAAGTGGAAAAAATCTGCACGGTTAGACATTTAATTAAGTTAATACGCAAAAGAACCGGAGCACGCTGTTTAGGCACTGCCGCGCGTTCGACCTTGGTTCATGTTTACTTTCAGGCTAAAACTCGTCGCGCCATTCCAAACTAGTGCGCCGTAGGAACAAGCCAAATTGTTCGTTAAAAATTGTTAAAGTTGTGAATAGCTAGAACTTTCACTTGAGGGCCATAGTTGGAACCTAGTCTAAGGTATGCATTTTTAATATTAGTTGGAAAAAATAGTTTCTTTCAAGACTTTATCATAGTTTTGCTAAAATATTAAGGTTTTCATTTTTTTTTTATATTTTTTAACCTTCGGATACATTTTTAGGGTGATTTGAAAAATCATGCCACAGAAATATAAAAAGAAAATTGGCGGGCGGCGTTATGCGAACTATACAAATGACCAACTAGAAAGTGCTCTAGCCGCAGTTAGATATGGGATGTCATATTCCGAGGCTTCCGAAACCTATAATATTCCTTTGGTGACTATATGGAGGAAGATAAAGAATAAACACCCGAAAAAGTTTGGGGGACAACCTGTTTTAAACTCTACAGAAGAAAAAGCCATTGTAGAAGCTATCGTTACAGCGGCAGACTGGGGTTATCCGTATGAGAAAGAAGATATAAAATTGTTAGTTAAAAATTACTTAGATCGAGCTGGTAAACAGGTGAGCAAATTTTCCAATAACATGCCTGGGAAAGATTGGTGCGCCGACTTTCTTACAAGGCATAAAGATGTATTAAAGGTTCGTTTAGCTGAAAATATAAAAAGATCGAGAGCCGGAGTGTCAAGAAATGTTTTATGTGAATATTTTGATAGACTGGAAGTTTCTCTCAAAGACGTACCTCCAGAAAACTTAATAAACTATGATGAGACAAATTTTGTCGACGACCCTGGAAGACCTAAGGTTATTATACGAAGAACTATGAAACATGCAGAAAAAGTGTGTGATTCTACTAAATCTGCCCACTCAGTCATGTTCTCTGTAACAGCGGCTGGGCTTATGTTGCCCCAATACGTAGTCTACAAATCCGAAAATTTGTGGTCCACATGGACTCAAAGTGGCCCTGAAGGTTGTATTTACAACCGAAGCAAGTCCGGCTGGTTTGACCAAAGTTCGTTTGAAGATTGGTTTTTCAAGATCGTTGTTCCTTATTATAGACGTCTAGATGGCCCAAAAGCTATAATTGGGGACAACCTAGCAAGTCATTTGTCAGAGGCTGTAATAAGAAAATGCAAAGAAGAAAACATTAGATCCATTTTTTTACCAGCAAACAGCACTCATTTAACACAGCCTCTTGATGTGTCCTGCTTCAGACCAATTAAGATTGCCTGGCGACAAGAGTTAAAAAAATGGAAAATCTCAAATCCAGGAGTGTTACAAAAAGATCATTTTCCACGAATTCTGAACAGAACCATAAAATCGATTGCCCTCTCAGTGGCAAAAAATATAAAATCTGGCTTTGAGGCCACAGGGTTATACCCTCTTAACCGAGAAAAGGTACTTGTAAAAGTCCCAGACTACAATGAGACTGACGGTATGAACATTATTCCATCGTTGGTTGCAGAATCAGTAAAATCCCTTTTTAAGGAATCTCGATTTAAAGAACCGAGAGCCAAACGTGTCAAACGTAGAAAATTGGTGGTGGCGCCCGGAGAAAGTGTTACAGATCAGCAAAATGCAAACTCTTCAGAATCGGAAGGGGAACGGATAATCGAGTCGGAAGAAGATATATTGTCAAACACAGGATCAGATGAAATTGAAGATATTGAGCTACCCTGCTTTGTTAATCCAGTGAAAGAAAAGAGATATATTAACTCAGATAACTTACAGAAAATCGAGAGGACACAGATCACTACAGAAAACCTGGCAGAAGATGACTTCATATTAGTACAGTTTACTACACTAAAGAAAAAGCAACAAAGATATGTGGCAAAAGTAATGGAAGTAGACAACGAATTTATACATTGCTCATTTCTTAGGCCTTCTGACAAAATCAAAGATGCCTTTGTTTTTCCACTTAAACCAGACATTAGCGATGTCACTTTAGATCAGGTGATCAAGAAGATTGAGCATTCCGAAGTATTAAGGAGGGGAGCACTAAAATTTTTTGTTTAAAAAATATATTGTTATATGATTAGTTTTTAAGATAGGTATAGTTACCTGATATTTTGTTTAACAATGTTTTCCGATTTAAATAACCAAAGAAGTTTCAGTTTTAGTTATAAACATTTTAGAAAATATTTTTGTTATAGCATTTTGTAAAAAAATTAGACAAACCTAAAAAAAATGGATTTATATTTTTTAAAAAACCGAATTTTATTTCAATACACCCTTTAGCATGGGTTACTTGCAGTATAAACCATTTTTAATGCAATTTTCGGTTTTATATTTTTTTTTCGAAAACTAAGTGAAATATGAAAGCTTTTTTTCAAAGAATATATTCTCCCAACCCATATGCAAGTTTTCCATATTTTTTTGTAAATCAAGTTTTTATTCAATGTGTCTTACAGTGACGCATATATCAAAATCGTTATCAAGTCACCCGCTTTGACGGTATTTAAAACACAATGCGATTTTTTTTTTTTTACTTCCGTCGTAAAAGAGAATTATTGTAATCGTGAGAAAATCACCCTCCGAAATTTTTTCAGATCTTTACGTTTCAGGGTCCCAGATGACCAAAAACATGTTTTCTCAATTCCGTCGGTCTGTCTGTTCGGGGCATATCTCAAAAACTACTTACCCGATTGACAAATTTTGGTCAAAAATTAAAGGTCATATGGGGATGACCTGGTAACATTTTGGTAAAAATCCAATTATCCAATGTTAAAAAAAATATTACAAAAAAAGTGCTTATCTTATCGTATCTCAAATATTGCACAAAAATTAAGTATTATGTAGTTATCAACTGGTAAAATTTTAGTACAGAAAAATACGACGACTTATTTAAAAATTCAACCTGAAAAAACTACTTAATGAACTGATTTCAAATTGAGTGCCATAACTAATTGCAGTATAGAGATGAACTAGTAAAACTGCGGTACTAATTAAAGATAGCGGCCAAATAAAAATTTTGAAATCTGAAAAATTCACCCTCACAAGTTTTAACACCTCGCGTTTTAGCGTTCCTAGATGCCAAAAAATGTTTTATCAATTCCGTCGGTTCGTTTATAGGTTTGCCTGTTCGCGGCATAGCTTAAAAACTACTCATTAAATTGACTCCAAATTTTAGTCAAAAATTAAGAGTCATATGGGGATGACCTGGTAATATTTTGGTAAAAATCCAATATGCCGGAACAAGATGGCGGCCTAGTGAAACGTTAAAGACATTATTACTATAAAAACTAATTATCCAATTTATCTTAAATTTTGCACGTAAAATTTTGGTACGAAACCAAGATGGCGGAACAAAATAGTGGTGTTAAGTCTTAAAACCTTTTTAAGTGTAAAAGTTATTAAAAGCGGCAACGCTGCATTCTCATCTCCTGGAAGAGTGAGAAAGAACGATATTCATATTGTTAAGAAGCATTAGAATTTTAAGGTTCTGTTCTCTCTGTACGGCGTTGCGAATAAACATGTTTGATGTTAGCTAGTAAAAGTATTTTAATAAATACGTAAAGTAAAACACGAGGGTGTTTATTTCAACCATAAGGAAGAAAGCCCCTACAAACATTGGTCCTATCGAGCACGGATGTATCCAGCAATTATTATGGAAATCATCGGAAAAGTGTGGTAGCATCGGCATAGCAACACCTGTAGAATAGCACGTCACAAGGTCAGTCCTTTCCATATCATATTATCATAATCTCTACTCTAAATCACTTTGCCTATTCTCCTCCGGTATTGGGGTTTTAATAGCCACGATTTTTGTTTTTAAAGAAACAGAAAACTCGTTTTTAAGTACGTTCATCCACGATTTCTCGGTATTTTTAATTGTAATTTCGTAGGCAAAAGGATTAACGGTCACGTACGTACCTACTTATTTTCACGAAAATATTACATTAAATTTATATATTTCACGAAAAAGGCAAAATAAATATTGTCTCGTTTGTAATTTGCATGAAAAATCTCGAAATATCACGTAATTTTGTTGGCATGCTAGATTTATTTCTATTAGAAACCGTCATAAAAATTAATGTATTTTACCTATTTAGGTTTTAATCAAAATAAACATTCGCAAAACATTTTTTTTCTTAACTTTATTATTACAATATTCAATAATATACCTATTTATATTTGTTACTCGATTTATTATAACAAAACACGATGTCAGATTCGGGAGATGAACAGGGTACTGTTACTGCAGAATTTGATTTAAAAAAGTTAAAAAATAGCAAAGCTCAAATTAAGAGCGAATTAACAGGATTTTTAAATTTTTTAAATAAAACTGATTTAAGTAAGTCAATTGACCTTCTACGAGTTAGGTATGAGAGCATAAAACCCATATTAGAAAAATTCAAATTGATTCAAACAGAATACGAGGAATTATTACTTAGTGATTTCCCCGATAGTTACGATGAAAACGAGCTCTCATTAGAACGCGATAATTTTGAAACCCGATATTTTGAAGCCTTGGCCACGGCACATAATGCCCTGGATAAATATTTTTTAAATCAACAAGTCTCGTCTTCGGTATCGGCTGCCGCGGTAGGTGTAGGAAACGCGGCAGGAGGAGGTGGAGCAGGAACATCGGCAAGCGGAACGTCGCACAACCAGAATAGCGCCGTGTTGCCAAATGTATCCGCGAAGCTTCCATTGTTAACATTACCGGAATTCAACGGATGTTACGCCGACTGGCAAAGATTTCGCGACATGTTTAACGCGATAATTCATAATAACAGCGCGTTATCTGACGTACAACGTTTTTATTATTTGGAGGCTTCTCTTAAAGGGGAGCCAAAAAATCTAATAGCTTCTTTAACACCCACTGACGCAAATTATACCACCGCTTGGGAACTTCTCGAAAAACGTTATGAAAACAAAAAAATAATAAATTCACATTTAAAAGAAATAATGGATTTACCATCTATAGTCAAGGAATCGCATACACTATTAAGAAATTTTTCAAATACATTTTTTAAAAATTATCGGTCACTAGAATCTCTAGGTGAAAATATAAGCGAATGGAATACTATTTTAATATTTATTCTCGTTTCAAAATTAGATATTAATACAAGGCGCGAATGGGAAATTTATTGCAAGGATACAAATAGTCCAAAAATTGATAATTTTAATGATTTTATAATTCAAAGATGTCAAATTTTGGAGGCCTTGGACACGAAAGTTTGTTCAAGCGCTAAGAAATCCTATGAGTCGAAATCTTTTGTTGCTACTGGCAAAAACTATCGTCCAAAATGTCCTTGCTGTAAAGAAGAACACTTTATATACTTTTGCGATAAATTCAAAAAACTTTCGGTTTCAGATCGCCTCGATAAAGTAAAAAAAATGAATTTATGCACGAACTGCCTAAGATATGGGCATAAACCTTCAGATTGTCGATCATCCGGTTGCAAATTATGCCACCAAAGGCACGCAACCTTATTACACAAATCACACGAAAATTCTCAAAATATTAAGTCGAATCATAATCACGATAACCATTCTCAAAATTCGAATAATAATTCAGATACTCCTGAAATTATAAGTGAACAACTTTCGCCTCCGGTAAATTCAGTAATGACAAACACCTGTCAAAATTCTACGAATTCCTTTATTTTATTATCTACGGCTATCGTGGACGCTTACGATAAAGATAAAAACAACATACCATGCAGAATTTTATTGGATTCGGCAAGTCAGTCTAATTTCGTTAGTTCATCCATGATTAAAAAATTAAATCTTAAAACATCAAAAATTGATCTTCCAGTAATAGGAATAAATAAAATAAAAACAAACATTTCACATTGCGCTGAAATATCGTTCGCTTCTCGAAACACGGGCTTTAAAACAAAATTAAATTTTCTTGTTTTGCCGACAATTACAGAATTTTCCCCGCAAAGATATTTTGACGAATCAAACTTAAATATTCCTCAAGAATTGCCCTTAGCAGATCCAAGTTTTAATGTTCCGGCTGAAATTGACATGCTATTGGGTTGCGAAATATTTTTCAATCTTCTTTGTATAGGGCAAATAAAACTAGGCAAAAATCTACCGATATTACAAAAAACTTTACTTGGCTGGATAGTAACTGGTCAAGTCCCGTGCGGTAAAGGTAAAATTGGCAAGGCAGACGCAATGTTGTCAAATTGTTTTTTTACTCAAGATTCCCTAAATGAAAATTTAGAAAAATTTTGGTTAGTGGAAGAAGTCAATCCGCATCCACTGTCTAAAATGAGTAAAGAGGAGCTCGAATGTGAAAATTATTTTAAACTAACAACAACTCGCGATAAAACTGGTAGATTTATAGTAAAACTTCCCTTAAAAAACAATTTTACAGAATTAGGTGAATCGGAACAATCGGCGCTTAATAGGTTGTATTCCACTGAAAGACGACTATCAAAAAATTCGGAACTCGAAACATCTTATAAGCCGTTCATGCGCGAATATCAAAACCTCGGACATATGTCAGAAATATCACGCGATTTAACTTCAATCAAAACCTGAGAGCACAACGACCAAGTTAAGGGTGGTTTTTGACGCTGCGTGCAAAACAAACACGAATCTATCATTAAATAATGTTCTAAAAGTCGGGCCCACTATACAATATGATTTGTTCTCGATATTGTTACGCTTTAGAAAACATAATTTTGTTTTAATCGGTGATTTAACAAAAATGTACCGACAAATATTAGTTGACAAAGACGAAAGGTATGGTACGGCTTCAGCTTCGTATCTTTCGACGCGTTGTTTATTAGAAATCTCGGTAAATATTTTTGAAAAATGGCCGACTGAAAGTGACATAATAGCATCTGACTTCTACGTTGATGACCTGCTCACGGGTTCGTCGAATCTCGAGTCTCTTGAAAACATAAGAGAAAACATTTGCCAAATTTTATACGAATACGGTTTCGAGTTAAGGAAACTTCAATCAAATGATCGTACATTTTTAGACAATGTCAACAAACTTAATCACGGAAATGACAAGTATTTAATTACAGATGATTCAAGTGTCAAAACTCTCGGCGTTTCCTGGGTCCCAAGTCTTGATAGATTTGAATATAATTCTCAGAACATTTCGCAAAAACAATGTCAAGTCACGAAAAGAACTATTCTTTCCTTTGTTGCAAAAATTTATGATCCATTGGGTATTTTAGGTTTTTTAACAATAAGAATCAAATTAATAATTCAAAGCCTCTGGCAACTAAAAATTGACTGGGATGAAAGTATTCCAAATCAGCTGTATTCAGAATGGTTAGATTTAAAAAACGAAATTGAACAAGTTGGTTTAATGCATGTTTCACGACATGTTCTCGTGCAATACCCAAATTTAATAGAAATTCACGGTTTCTCAGACGCGAGCGAAAGGGCTTACGGATGGTGCATATACCTTCGTTCCATAGATAAAAATAATAAAATTGAGAGTCACTTATTGTGTGCTAAATCCCGAGTCAGTCCTTTAAAATCTCTTTCATTGCCACGATTAGAACTTTTGGGATCTCTATTATTGGCAAAATTAATGAAAAAATCTATTGAAGCTTTAAAACTCGATATAAACCGATCATTTTTATGGACCGACTCCACAATAGTTTTATGTTGGATTTCGAATGAACCAAAAACTTGGAAAACTTTTATTGCTAATAGGGTTGCAGAAATTCAGCAAGTTACGACTATTGAAGACTGGAATTATATCCAATCTGAAAAAAACCCCGCCGATATTATATCACGCGGCGCGAGTATAAAGAATTTAGTTAACTCTCAGTTATGGTTACACGGTCCTGAATTTTTTATTGAAACAAATAAATGGCCTGAAAACTCAAATATTTCAAATTTTACGAAATCAACGACAAACATTCCTGAATTAAAAACTATATCGAAAGTGACTTTAACTACTCAAAACACAAATAATGAAATTTTTGAAAAATTCTCAAATTTAAATAAACTAGTACGCATCGTAGCTTACTGCTTAAGATTCTCTAAAAATGCTAAGTTCTCTAAAAATAAAAGAAGTATCGGTCAATTAAGTTTTCTTGAAATTCAACAAAGTGAAATGCTTTTAATAAAATTAGTACAATCACAATAATTTTTCCTAGAAATTCAAGACCTAAAAAATAAGAATTGCGTTTCAGCAAAAAGCAAATTAAAATCTCTGTCACCATTTATTGATCAAAATGGGATCGTGAGACTCGGCGGTAGACTAAACAATTCAAATTATCCGTATGATATCAAACACCCGATTGTTTTACCGGCGAAGCACTATTTTACAAGACTTATCGTGAATTATGAGCATGGGCGTACGTTACACGCTGATATGCAGGGTACCTTGTCTCATATAAGACAAAAATATTGGCCACATAATGGTAAACAAATCGTAAAATCATGCATCAGGAAATGCATATCATATTTTAAAACTAATCCTAATAATACTATCTTTCCAAAAATGGGTGAGTTACCTAAATCCCGCGTCACTCCATCGCGTCCATTTTCATCGGTTGCTGTTGATTACGCGGGACCGTTTGAATTAAAAGATGGTAAAACTCGTTCAAATAAAATAATAAAGGGATATATTTGTATATTTGTTTGTCTCGTGACCAAGGCTGTTGATATCGAGGTTATTACGGACTTAACCAGTGATGGATTTTTAAGCCTATTGAAAAGATTTATAGCGAGAAGAGGTTTATGCTCTTATATTTACAGTGATAATGGTACAAATTTTGTAGGCTGCAATAATGAACTAATTTCAATTCAAAATCTGGTGAAATCTAGCGGTTTCCAAAATTACGTATTACATTTCAATATAGCAAAATCACCTCATTTTGGCGGGCTTCATGAAGCGGCCGTGAAGTCGTGTAAACACCACTTAAGGCGAGTTTTAAGCGGTATTCATCTTCATTATGAAGAATTCTACACTTTAACCACGCAAATCGAGGCTATTTTAAACTCAAGACCATTAGTTCCCTTGACTTCCGATCCTAACGACCTTAGTGCCCTCACGCCTGCACATTTTTTGGACAAGAACTCACCGCCATTCCAGAACGTGACCTTACAAACGACAAAATCAACTTCGTCAAACGTTACCAGCACCTCCAACTAATGGGACAGCACTTTTGGTCTCGTTGGCAAAGGGAATACCTTCACCAGCTTCAACAGAGGAACAAATGGCAATTTACCGACAATCCAAATTTGCATGTTGGCTCACTAGTATTGATAAAGGAAGAGCACGTTCCTCCCATGTGCTGGCCTTTGGGTCGAATCACTGCTATTCATCCAGGAAAAGACAATATTGTGCGGGTAGTTAGGGTCAAAACGAAAACCGGTACTTTTAAAATCAGTCACAAAAGTGTCTTTGATGCCAGTGGAATAAACTACCTAGACATTATGCCTTATTTTCAATTTTAATTTACATCTTTTGTGTGTTAATTGAAAGTCAAAGCCTAGCCTTTCAAGGGGGCGAATATGTTAAGTCTTAAAACCTTTTTAAGTGTAAAAGTTATTAAATGCGGCAACGCTGCATTCTCATCTCCTGGAAGAGTGAGAAAGAACGATATTCATATTGTTAAGAAGCATTAGAATTTTAAGGTTCTCAGTTCTGTTCTCTCTGTACGGCGTTGCGAATAAACATGTTTGATGTTAGCTAGTAAAAGTATTTTAATAAATACGTAAAGTAAAACACGAGGGTGTTTATTTCAACCATAAGGAAGAAAGCCCTACAAACAAGTGGCTTAATAAAATATTTAAAAATTTTGCCTAAAAAATTACTTAATGTACCGATTTTAAATTGTGTGCCATAACTAATTGTGGTATACAGATGAACTAGTAAAACTGTGGTACTAATTCAAAATGGCGAGCAAATAAAATATTTGTAATCGTGAAAAAAATCTCAGGTTTTAAATATTTTCAGGTTTTACCGTACCTGTTTGTCAGTTCGCGGAATAGCTTAAAAACTACTCATCAGATTGACTTAAAATTTTAGTGAAAAATTAATATACCGGAACAAGATGGCGGCCTAGTGAAACTTTTGAAATTCAAAAATTCTTACAAAAAAACTAATTATCCGATTTCTTGAAATTTTGCACCAAAATCAATTGTTACATAGGAAAAAAACTGGTAATATTTTGGTGAAAATAAGATAGCAAAACAAGTGTGATATAGAGATAAACTGGTAAAGTTGTGGTACGATTCGAAGATGGCGGAACCAAATGGCGGCTAAACAATTTTTACTTCCCTCGAAAAATGAAGTATTGTAATCGTAAAAAAATACCCCCCTCGAGATTTTTTCAGATCTTTATGTTTCAGTGTCCCTAGATGCCGGAAAACATGTTTTCTCAATTCCGTCGGTCTGCCTGCCTGTCTGTTCGCGGCACAGCTAAAAAACTACTTACTTACTTACTAACGATTGACTTTAAATTTTGACCAAAAATTAAAGGTCATATGGGGAGGAGCTGGTAACATTGTGGTAAAAATTCCAATACCGCAAATTATCATACATTTTGCACAAAAATTAAGTGTCATGTAGGAATCAACTGGTACGAATCCAAGATAGCGAATCAAATGGCGGCTTAATAAAATATTTAAAAATTGCCTAAAAAACTACTTAATAGACTGATTTCAAATTGTATGCCATAACATTGTGGTACAGAAATCAACTAGTAACAATAGAATACCAATTCAAGATGGCGGAACAAAATGGCGGTCAAACAAAATATTTTGAAATCGGGAAAAAATCAGCCTCTCAGGTTTTGGCATTCTCAGATGCCAAAAAATATGTTTATCAATTCAGTCTAAAAGGGTCATATGGGGATGATATGGTAATATTTTGGTAAAAATCCAATATACCGGAATACTATGGCGGCCAAGTGAAACATTAAAAAAATTAATATTATATATTAAAATAATTATCTAATTTTTGAAAAAAAATCTAGTTACACAGGTATTAATATAAAATAGGAAACAAAATGGCGGCGTAACAAAATATTTAAAAAATCTGCCTGAAAAAACTATTCATTAGATTGATTTCAAATTTTGAGCAAGCATTAAGTGTAATGTAGAGATAAATTGGTAAAGTTGTGGTACGAATTCAAGATGGTGGTATTAAATGGCAGCTAAAAATTTTTTTTGGAATATCTACGTAAAAAATCTTATTTAATTGACTTGATATAGGGATAAACTGGTACGAATTCAACATGACACAAAAATGGCGGTGTTGTCAATATTGATACTTAATGATTTTTTTTTAATTGTGCCCAAAAATCAAGTGTGGCATGAGTAGAAACTGGCAAAATATTGGTAGGAATCCAATATGATGGAACAAAATGGCGTCCAGCAAAATTATTTCAAAAATGGTATATATTTGTTACTAAATGAATATGTACTGAACTAAATTGGGTTACACTTCACTACTCCTAATAAAAGAAAAGATTCATAACGAAAGAAGTCCCGGGTAAAGGAAATTTACCGATTTTTTTAATTAAAGCTTTCTAGCCATAGAAGTGTTATCACTACTTAATATTTTTTTTTATTTCAACTTTCACATGAAAAAAAAAAACGTTAAATTTCCTTTACACAAACTTCCCTCGTTATCAATGTTTCCCTTTATTCGGAATAGAAAAGTATGATCCAATTTAGTTCAGTAAATAGTCATTTAGAAACAAATATTTTTTTATTGAGCGCCAATTTGAAGATTCTGGATTTCTACCAAAATTTTGTACCCATGCCACACTTGATTTTTGGGCACTATTTAAAATAAATTGAATAGGCCGTTTTTACAGTGACATTTTGTCCCACATGTTGAATTCGAACCAGTCAGGAACTTTTTTACGTTGATTTTTTAAACATTTCATTTAGCCGCATTTGAATTCGTACCATAAATTCACTATCTTTATACCACAATAGAGGCTTGTACAAAACTTGAAATTAATCTAGTAAGTAGTTTTTCAGGCTGATTTTTGAAATGTTTTATTAGGCCGCCATTTTGTTTTGCTATTTGGATTCATACCAAAATGTTACCAATTCATTTCTATATAGCACTTAATTATTAATTCTTGCAAAATTTGAGTTAAATTGATTAACTAGCCTTTTCAGTAATAATTTTTTAATGCGGCCATCTTGTTGCGCCATACTAGATTTTTACTAAAATATTACCAGGTCATCCCTTCACGACCATTAATTTTTTACCAAATTTTGTAGTTAATCTTGTAAGTAGTCTTTAAGCTATGCCGCGAAGTGACAGACAGACAGACCGACGGAATTGATAAAACGTATATTTTGGCATTAGGAACGCTAAAAAATATATAAAAGAGTTATTTTTTTAACTATAACAAATATTTTATTTGGCCGCATCTTGAATTCCTACCACAATTATACCAGTCCATATCTATGCCACACTTAATTATTGCCCAAAATTTGAAATCTATCCATTAAGTAGTTTTTTCAGGCGGAATTTTTAAACATTTCATTAGACCGCCATCTTGGATTCGTACCAAATTGTTACTAGTTAATTCCTACAGGACAGATTTTTGTGCAAAATTTGAAAAAAATTGAATAAGTGGCTGTCTCTTACGCTTTAACAAGTATTCAATTTTAGTTTTTGAGATTTCTGTTGTTTCATTACAAAATTAAAATCAAATATACCTGGGTGTTTCAAAAAACATGCGCCCACGTTTAAAAGGAGATTCTTTGTAAGAAAATAAGACGAGAAGTTCATATGACCATGGGCCCGCAGATCTTTAAAATTTAAAAACAAATATGATTTTATTTAGTTATACCGAAACAATAAGAGTTATTTCATTAAGATTTGTAAAAACCCCATACGTATCTAAGGGCTACATTTTTAAAGTATTCAGCAGTTTTTACTTTAACCATTGGTAACTATCCCTGACCTCCTTTGAAAAAATTGTACGCGAATTCTTTTTTAAAAAACTACTGTCTTTATTGTTTAAGACAAGTAAAAATACACAAAAGATGTCTCTTAGTATTTTGTAATCGATCGTCGTCGTTTTCGAGAAAAAAAAAAACAAATTCTATTTTGATCCATCCGTCTGGCACCTCTGTTCCAGATTTAGTTGAAGTCAGATCTGCTCAAAACTCTACAAAAGTGATTCATTGGATCATTTAAAGAAAAAGGTTTTGTTAAATATATGTCCGAAAATGCCCTGTTTTTGAGATACAGGATGCTAAATTAAAAAAATGTATTTTTTTTTTCAAATTTTAATATATATTTATTAAAACTTTTTTTCTTAAAATAATCCAAAGAATCACTTTTGTGCAATTCTAACTCAAATTAAACGTCGGCCACAAGCATCAAAATAGAATTTTTTACTCGAAAACCACTTGTCATATCATAAAACACTAAGGACATTTCCATGTGTATTTTTACTTGCCCTAAACGATAAAGCTAGTAATTTTCTTTTAAATGATTGGCGTACTATTTTTTTAATAAGAAAGTCAGGGATGGTTACCCATACCTGTGCCCATAATTGAACCGAAAACTGCTGAATACTGTAAAAATATAGCCTTTAAATACCAAATCTTAATCAAATTACTCTTACTATTTCTGAATTACTAAAGAAATGATAATTTTTGTACAATTTTACCACCTTGTATCTCGAAAAACAAACATCTGCATACCCATATTTATATGAACTTTTCGTCTTATTTTCTTACAAAGAATTTCGATTTATACGTTAGCGCATGTCTTTTTTTAAGCACCCTGTATATTAAATAAAAAAATTTAAACTGTAAAACAAATAAAGTGAACAATACAAAAATATTTGTATAAGCTAAGTTCTTATTCTTAAACATAGCATTTAGATACTATATTTAAAGGGCGCAAAAATATTTCCGGCATGTGGGAGTCCTGGGTTGTTCGCGTCACTAAAGAGCAATTAACTACAAACTATTTTAGGAAAAAAAAATGTATAAAAGAGGGCGACAAAGCAGCTTTGACATTTACTCCGACAATGATGTCTTCAATAAACTTTTTGGTGATTACTATTTGTTGTTGCAAAATGCTTTTGCCCAATAGTGGGAACATAAATACAGTGACAAAATGCCAACATACAATTTTATGGTAATAATATTAAAATAATGTGTTATAACTAAAAAGTCTTACCGTTACAATATGACGGACAAGGCAGACAGTCTTTTCTATATTTTTGGTAGCGTACTAATATGTTTTCTCCAATTTTGGGCCAGTCCACTGTATCCACAAAGCACATCTTCGGTACTTTACCAATTTTAACATAGCCTCTAGCTATGTAGGTTAGTTTACTGGTTCCAATCTAAAATTTAAAAAAATCGATTTTATTTTAATAAAAATAGGTAAATTCGCCTCCTCCCACAATTTTTCTCGTTGCATGCATATCATTATTTAGTAATAACTTTACGCAAAACGTCTAAACTGTTATTTATTTAATTTTTTTTAGTTTTTATTTTATTTATTATTGTTATTATTATTATTATTATATATGTTTTACAATTTTATTTATGCAGTCTATAAAAAGTACATTGTCCCTTATTACTTTCCTATTTAAAAAAAATTTTATTCCAGGAATCCGAATTTTGCCACTCTGTTTCACACTTGATTTTCGTTCAAAATTTCAAGTCAATTGTATAAGTAGTTTTTTTGGCACTGAATTTTTTAATCTATAAGTAGGCCGCCATTTTGTATTGTAATCGTGAAAAAATGACCCTCCGAGATTTTTTGAGATCTTTACGTTTCAGGGTCCCTAGATGACGAAAAATATGTTTTCTGGAATCAATTTTGGTCAAAAATTAAGGGATCATATGGGGATGACCTGGTAACCTTTTCATAAAAATCCAATAGAGCAAAGCAAAATGGCGGCCTAGTGAAAAAAAAATTATTACTAAGAAAGTGCTTATCCATTTTATTTTAAATTTTGCACAAAAATGAAGTATTATATAGAAATGAACTAGTAAAATTTTGGTACAAATTCAAGAAGGCGGAACAAAATAAAGGCTTAACAAAATATTTAAAAATTCAGCCTGAAAAAACTACTTAATGAACTGATTTCAAATTGTATGCCATAACTAATTGTAGAATAGAGATGAACTTGTAAAAATGTGGTACTAATTCAAGATGGTGGAACAAAATGGCAGCCAAATAAAATTTTTGTAATCTGAAAAAATCAGCGTTTCACGTTTTACATATCTTCGCGTTTTGGCTTCCCTAGATTCAAAAAAATATATCCGTCGGTCCGTCTGTCTGTCTCTCTATCAGTTCGCCGCATATCTTAAAAACTACTCATCAGACTGACTTCAAATTTTAACCAAAAATTAAGGCACATATGGGAATGACCTGGTAATATTTTGGTTAAAATCCAATATGCCGGAACAAGTTGGCGTCCTAGAAAAAAGTTTAAAAAATTATTATTAAAAAAACTAACTATCCAATTAATCTCAAATTTTGCACAAAAATCAAGTATTATTTAGGAACCAAATGGTAAAATTTTCAAAAATTCAAGATGACGGAACACATCGCGTTTTAATGATTATGATGAAATAATTAACATTCAGCCTAAAAAAACTACTTAATGAACTGATTTCAAATGGTGTGCCATAACTAATTGTAGTATAGAGATGAACTAGGAAAACAGTAGTATCAATTCAACATGGAGAAACAAAATAGCGGTCATATAAAATTTTTGTTATCTCAAAAAATCACCCTCTCAGGTTCTAAATATCTTCGCGTTTTAGCGTCCGTAGATGCCAAAAATATGTTTTATAAATTCCGTAAGTCCCTGTCTGTCTGTCTGTCAGTTCGCAGCACATCTTAAAAACTACTCATCACATTGACTTCAAATTTTAGTCAAAAATTAAGGCTCATATGGGTATGACCTGGTAATATTTTGGTAAAAATCCAATATGCTGGAAGAAGATGGCGGCCTAATGAAAGGTTAAAAAAATATTAGTTAAAAACTAATTATCCAATTTGCAGAAAAATTAAGTATTATGTAGGAATCAACTGGGTAAAATTTTGGTAGGAATACAAGATGGCGGCTTAATAAAATATTTAATAATGCAGCCTGAAAAAAAAACTACTTAATGTACTGGTTTCAAATTGTGTGCTATAACTAATTGTAGTATAGGGATGAATTAGTAAAACTGTGGTACTAATTCAAGATGGCGGTCAAATAAAGATTTTGTAATCTGAAAAATCAGCCTAGCAGGTTTTACACATCTTCGCGCTTTAGCGTCTCTAGATGTCAAAAAATATGTTTTATTAATTCCGTCGGTCCACCTGTCGCTTTGTCTGTCAGTTCGCACCATAGCTTAAAAACTACTCATCAGATTGACTTCAAATTTTAGTCAAAAATTAAGGCTCATATGGGGCTGACCTGGTAATATTTTGGTAAAAATCCAATATGCCTGAATAAGATGGCGGCATAGTGAAACGTTAAAACATTATTACTAAAAAAACTAATTACAATTTACCTCAAATTTTGCAAAAAATTAAAGTGTTACATAAGAATGAACGTGTAACATTTTGGTATGAATATAGGATAGCAAAACAAAATGGCGGCCTAATAAAATATTTAAAAAACTAGTCCGAAAAAACTACTTATTAGATTAATTCAAATGTGTGCAAACATTAAGTATGATATAGACATAAGCTGGTAAAGTGTGTAATTAACGTACTTCATGAATCAATTTTAAATTATTCCCAAATGCAAGTGTAGCATAGGTAGAAACTGGAAAAATATTGAAAGGGATGCAATATATTGGAATAGAATGGCGTCCAATCAAAATGTTTAATAGTATATATGTGTTTCTAAATAACTATGTACTAAAATAAATTGGTTCACACTTCATTATTTCTAATAAAAAGTAAAGTAAGTTTAAGTATGTTGAGGTTTGGAGATTGAATAAAATCTTGTTAGTGTATTATTTAAAATTTGAAATCAATGTTTTTATTGGAAAATACAGTTTTTTTTTCGTTTAAAATGTGTATGCACGTAAAAAAATACATTTTGTGATGCGATGTCTTCGCGATTATTAATGGACCGAGCGTGAAACCAAAAGAAGTAGGAATGCGCTCTTGAATGTAGTTGTTAACGAAAACCATTTAGAAAATTAATAACTAGGAAATATATGCGGGCCAACGGAGTAGATAAAGACTGATAATATGGGTTTCATGTAGGATATAGGATCTATATGTGTCCTGAGGTTGCACAAATTAAGTTCCGAAACGTCGGCAATTTAAAAAAACTTTTTTTTTACTGGATCTTAGCTCCAAATAATAAACCACTCTAACAAAAATGTTTTAACATTGCTCATCCATATTGCATTTTTACCAAAATTATACTAGGTCATCACCATATGACCTTTAATTTTTAGTCTGAATTTGAAGTCAATCGGGTAAGTAGTATTTAAGCTATGTCGCGAACTGACAGACAGAATGACAGACGGACCGACGGAATTGATAAAACATGTTTTTTGGCACCTAGGGGCTAAAATGTGAAGATATAAAATCTAGAGGGTGATTTTTTCGCGACTACATAAATTTTATTTAACCGCAATTTTGTTACGTCATTTTGAATTATTAACATAGTTTTACTAGTTGAGCCCTATACCACAATCAGTTATGGCACACAATTTGAAATCATTAAGTAGTTTTTTTGGTTTTTGTTTCGCTTCTAATTGTAGATTAGTACCAAAACATAATAGTTGATGTTTATGCAAAATTTTAAATAAATTCGACAAGTAGATTCTTGATAATATTTATTTTCACATTTCTCTAAGCCGCCATTTTGTTTTTGCCATACTCGGTTTTTACCAAAATATTACCAGATCATCTCCATATGAAATTGACAGACAGATAGACCGACAGACGGACCGACGGAATTGATGAAACATACTTTTTGGCAAGATTAGAAAAATTTCATTGGCCGCCATTTTGTTCCGCCATCTTGAATTAGTACCACAATTTTACTAGTTGACCCCTATACCACTATTGGCTATAGCACACAATTTGAAATAAATCCATTAAGTGGTTTTTCAGGCTGAATTTTTAAATATTTTATTAGGCCGCCGTTTTGTTCCGCCATCCTGGATTCGTACCGAAATGCTACCAATTGATTCAAACATAATGCTTGATGTTTTTTGCAAAATGTCAGATAAATTAGATGAGTAGTTTTTTAATAATAATATTTTTAACATTTCATTAGGCCGCCATTTTGTATCGCCATATCTTATTATTATCCCCATATGATCCTTAATTTTTAAACAAAATTTGAAGTTAATCGGGCAGGTATTTTTTAAGCTATGCCGCGAACTGACTGAAAGATGTGTTAATATGAGAGGGTGACTTTTTCACGATTACAAAAAATTTATTTGGCCACGATTTTGTTCGGACATCTTGAATTAGTACCACTATTTTACTAGTCGATTCCTATACTACAATTAGTTATGGCACACAATTTGAAATTAGACCATTCAACAGTTTTTTCAGGCTGAATTTTTAAATATTTTATTAAGCCGCCATTTTGTTCTGCCACCTTGGATTCGTACCAAAATGTTACCAGTTGGTTCCAAAATAATACCTAATGTTTTCACAAAAATTGAGATAAATTGGATAAGTAGTTTTTTAATAATATTTTTTTTAAATTTTACTCAGCCGCCATTTTGTTTCGTCATATTGTATCTTTACGAAAATGTTACCAGCTTATCCCCATATGACCTTTAATTTTTGATCAAAATTTGAAGTCAATAGGGTAAGTAGTTTTTTAGCTACGCCGCGAACAGATAGACAGACAGACCGACAGAATTGAGAAAAAATGTTTTTCGTCGTCTAGGGACCCTGAAACATGAGACACTTCCATTTTAAGAGGGAAGTAAAAATTATCTGAAGCATGTTTTCCCCTGTAAACGAAGTTATTTCTTATTGGCGTTTCCCAAATCAACATTAAAAGTACCGAGACTGTTACTCAAATTATCAGGTTTAATATTACATAATAATAAAAGCTCGTTGCTCTTAACTTTTTGTAAGTCAAAATCTTCTTTGCTAAGGAAACTAATTAATTCGTTTTGCATTTTTTTTGTCTCCTAAAACCAAAAGCATAGAGTTGTGACGTCATCAATGTAAGTTAAATTATTTATAGCATGCGGTGCTAACGGAAAATTAGCTCCCTCATCAGTAACTAATTGCTGAAGAGTAAGTAAGAAAAAAACAAGAAGCCGAAGAAAAACTGTATGTTATTGTTCTCAAACGATAATCTTCTAGGGGATCATTTGGTAAAAATCGTCTAGCTATTTTTTGAAAATCGCGATAAATGGTACATTTGTTTAGTATCTGCACAAATAACATCTTTTTGTGTATTTTTAAAACTCTGCGTTCTAAACAATAAATCCTTTTATGGTTACATCACGTTGGCCGAGAAATTAGGCTAAGCGTGTTTAAATGCAACCGAAACGATATACCTTCCAAAATCATCGCATGCATGCGTTTCAGCAACAATTCTCTTACATAAATTATAGTCAGGCGAAGATCAATACTTTGGGACTGATTCTATTTCCCAAAATAACTTCAAAGTAGCATACAAATTATTTTCATAAATATTGCGTTATACATTTATGCGACCGTTTAAAATAATTTTAGAAAATAAAAAATATCCTGTACAGTACTAATTCACATACAGTTCATCCTCATCGCTAAAACAATATCTTTTATTCAAAATAAAAAGTTTTTTTTTACGTTCGATAATGCACTAACGATGCAGATGCGCCACTTCCTTTTACTACTCTGAGCTTTCACCATCTCAAAAATTAAATTACACATTGAGAAATTTGAGACAAGTTTGAAATACCTTTAATTATAAAGTGTTCAATAAATACAAAAAATTTTATCAAAAAAGCTCCTTTACGGTACCAATCTACACATTAAATTTTATACCCATCGTTAAAAGCAATATTTTTTGTTGAAATTTTTTTTTTATTTTTACCTTAAAGGCTTCTCCACTGAAACACAATAAATGACTAGCAACAAGTTCATTACCTCATTTCATTTCATTCACATTCACTATTTAAATCTAGCAAGATAAATTTAATCAATTCTTTAAAATAATATTATTTCAATTTTTTAAAAATTTATATTATTGCAGAATCCGCCCCTATACCTAAAGGACCGAGTCTGCGGCAATTGCAGGCAGTGCAAAAAGCAACATCAGTCCTCCAGTAGTAGGCTATTTTTGTAACGTCAAGTAAATAATAATAAATAAATAAAGTTGTTTTTACATTTTTGCGTTTAACTGGAAGATATCGGAAGGTTCAGTCCCGACTAGGAATTGATAGGCGATAGGTAAAAACTATTCGATAAATTTCACCTATCGGCAGTTGCGAAGGGAGGGTTGATATTATCAAATACATATCGGCACTTATCGTATACCTATACTTCCGAGTGGCTTAGTGGCGGCCCCTAAGAGGTAGGCACCTACTAACACTGTTAGTAATAAGTTTTATCGTAGTACATGTATAAGAAAATTAAGTTTTTTGGGGACCTCAGGGATAAAGACGAATGCCAAACAGAGACAAGCTCTTAGACGTAGTCGATGGGCCCGGAACCCTGTAGGGTGGTTGAAGGCCTCATCACTGAACCCCCTAATGTTAAGCTTTTTACATCAAATTTAAAGATAGATAATGCTAATGTACGATCAAAGGCGGACAACGTTTCGTCCGCTACAACGTTGACAAGACTAATAAGAAGCCATAGTGACTTTGGGGGGCTCTCCTGCCCTTCGCGACACAACACGAAGAAGGATAGGAAACAGAAGAGTAAGGAAGCCTCAGGTGAGAAAACCACCTGAGGAGATTCCCTTGACCATGAACCTTTCTTTCTTCCGGACAGGACACTACATACAAACTGACACTACAGTACTTAATAGTCCCAACTTGGACCTATTGCCAGGTGTTTCGCGTCCACCATTCCGGACGTGAAATTACAGCCAAGAGTGGCTCTTCAAAACTTTTGCCCTTGGCCCAGTCCGAACGACAGAACACACTTACAAACTTTGACGATGACAAAAATGTGAGGTGGGCGGAACTTCGCCATTGTTTACTGGGCATGTAGGGACCAGTGGGCAAGGGTGACTTCTTTAGGTCCTTGTCCATTTACCCACGGATTAAAGGACACTGCCTTGAAAACCGCAGAGGACATTTTTCCTGTAACATTTGTGCAACATTGTGCGAAAGTGCAACTTACACTTATGTTGAGAAGAAACCTGTCCCATACATAATAATAGAACAAAAAAAGATAGAACGGGCGGCAAATACACTTTTCCCAGTCGTCCTGTATCAAAAAACTTACGAGCATCAATATATCTCTTTACGTAGAAAAATGATATACTAGGTATATTAACCTAGGTGCTAGGTATTAAGTATAATAACACTACTTACTATTATTTACTTAAAACCCATTATGACTCTGCGCTTAAAATAAAGTTAACCCTGACTTGAATAAAATGACAAAACGTATAATATGCTTTATTTAAAACTTGTCTCAAGATTAAGCTGAAGAAATATGAAACAGTATAGATATTTTATTAGACATGGATGTGGCAACCTATGGCTTAGGATTGCATTTACAAGTATATATTATTATTAATGTATATTTGGATTAAGTATGTCTGAAAAACCGATTGGTTAAAAAGGCCCTATTTTTTAAATTTTTATAATTTCGTTCATAATATATATATATATATATATATATATATATATATATATATATATATATATATACATATATATATATTTATATATATACATATATATATATATATATATATATATATATATATATATATGTACCTTACAAGTTTAAAAATATATTTAAGTTTATTTAAATAATCAGACAGAACCACTTGTTGATTTACAAATTTTTGTAATGTATTATTATTACATAAATCTAAAGAAATATTTGTTTCGTTTGTTTTCGAGGCGTCCTACTAAAATCAAATTCTTCAGAAAAATGATAATATTTTCAATCGCCTCTAATAAATGTCAGAAATTCGCAGAATATTATACATACCGGTTAAAACTATTATTCCAACCCTCCAAACCATTTATTGTACGGTTCCTTTCACCCTAAAATATCCACATATCTCTAATAATATTGTTTTCTAATTACTATTCAACCAAGCAGTCATTAACACCTTGCGCGGTCCTAATTTGTGGCGATGTGTCCATAATGTTCAACCAGCGGTCTTCAAAAGCATATGAAAGTAGAAGCGCCCACGCAGCACACGTAGAAAGAAAACAAACGCCCATAGGTACGTTGGCTTTTGTTTGGCAGCAGCGAGTATAAAACCGAAACGAAATTCTTGGATTCGTGCATGTCTTGTATATTGACTCCCTGCAGAAATTTTCGCTCATCGTCATCGTCTCATCGCAAAAGAAAACGTTTTTTGTCGCATGTTTATCTTTGCTTTATTACCAGCAAAAGCTAAAATTCGTTCTCCATCAACTACGTCATCCAATACCAGAAAGTTCTGTGTTAACTTATGAGGAAGTACTATGTCCCCATTGCTTTCAAAACTTACTGTCACCAGCGTTTTATGGCGTTCCCTATAGAGAGATGATTCTTTGGATCATCATCAATCATCAATAGCATTTTCATCCACTGCTGGATATCAGCCTACCTCTCGCATATACCTATGCTGTGTGTCTTAGCTGTAATTTACACAGGTATATGGGACCTACAGTTTATCGTCGAATACGAACGACCCTATTTGAGAGGTGATTTTAGCGTATTACTGATGGAGCGCGCGTTCCACCAACCCATCAGAAGGCGAGCGCATTATGTATTCTTAACAAAGTCTGTCTCAGCTCAGGATCGAGCCAGAGACCTTGAGCACTTGTTAGTTAAAGTTAATGATGTATAAATATACAGAAAAATATATTACAAAATCCATGAAAAAAGAAGTATTAAATTATATATCACCACTTTACAGATATTTTATGAGGAAGCTTCGGTGAAGCGTTTAATGCAATTTGGTTTAATGCAATTTGCACCTAGAAGTCGGTGCATCAGCAGGATTACCGTACTTAGACCAACCCGCCCAAGTAGTGAGAGGTTCTGAGTCCTACCAAAAACTCTGTCCATACCCGAAAGGTACCTATCTTGCTGATACCAAGAGTAAGGCTTCTAAGCCGGTATCAAGGACCCTATGAAAATAAAAAGTCTCCTAGTAATAAGAAAATAAATACAAAATTAGAAGTTATAAACAAAACATTACCCAGTTAATGAAGATTTAACTTCAATTGATCTTTAGAATATACTAAAATTCCTAAAGAAGATATTTTATTTAATTCAAGGCCCTGCCTCGAAATCTTTCATTTAATACATTTCCGCAAAACCGAAGGAAGCACGATTATAATAACCTATTTAATATTTCAAAACAATTCAATTTAAATCTATGTTCAATAGACACTTATTAGCAAGAAATACAAATGTTTCGCTTAGTCAAACTTTAAACTCAAAACTTTACAAAGCCAGAATGCTTACTAGCCTGATGAATACCGAAAATTCAGTCGAAATGTCGAGATTGAGAAAAAAAGCCTGAAATATATTCAATTACAAATGTTTTAATTTAATAACAAAATTCAGCTTTACATGAGTTTGGTCAATTCAAATTAAAAATGAAGAACAAAATAGAAATTAGCATAATCTCTTAAAAACAGGAACTTCTAAGATCCTGATGAATGTCCATAATATAAGCGCAACGTTGTATGCAAAAGAAAAATCAGCATATCTTTACATGCGGAGTGCAATAAAAGATATTATAAAGATTAGATTTAATTCAAATCCACCACTGAATGAATAAAAAAATATTAAATAACCATTAACATATCAATTAATACAAAATATAGACTGATCTCGGTCAATCTAGATCAAAAATGTAAAATAAATTAGAAACTAACAAAATGTTTAGAAAATAAAGGCACTTACGTAACTGAAAAATCACAATATTCAAAAGTAACGTAGTAAATGTTAAGCTCTAAGAAAATTAATTCAGAAAAATAACGATACGAAATATTAAAACAGCAAAAATATATTTAAATTTACTAAAAAAATACAACTAAAACTATTAATTTAAAATAACACGCGAGCTGCCTCTTATTATATTAAAAATGAAGGCGACATTCTCTCAAATATAATACAAAAATTAGTTAACATAGCAACTGAAAATTTGTGACCATTACAAATTTAATTTACAATCTACCAGTAAATCTCCTTTCTCTTCTTTTTGTTTGCAACTCCGTGCTCGGTCATTTAAAACGAGATTTATTATAAAAATTAGTTCCCATAAAAAAATCACATTACATGAGCAAAGTTAATTTCGGAATATGACAAAAAATTACCAAATTAGGTAATACAAAATCAAAAGTATTCAAAAAGAATATGTACACAAAATAAATGATACTAAAACAATCTAAATTACCTATTCAATAGAGTTGATTTCACTGCAGATGGGAAAACTTCTCAGCTACAACTAGCCTGCACTGGCTTTATTCTCGTATATAAAGTCAATGCCCCAAGTAAATTAATTACAACGGTTTCCAGCTGATTATTCTTAAATGTGGAAAGAGGTTAACATTTTTCGTGGTTGCCTAATTCATTTATTTTATTTATATTTTCCAATTACCTATATTACTGCCTGCTTGATGATTAGGGATTAAGAGTGGGGTGGCCAATTGGCATTTAAGCATATAAATATAGAAATCGCATGGCGAGCTGTCGAAAATTTTTCATGTGACGAATTGATACATGGCAGGTTGGGAAAGTACCCTTCTATTACTTCCGTTTGACCTTTGATTATCTCATAACGACTTCTAATTTTCTGATTTTTTTTTAAATAAAATTGTTACTGTTTATTACTCTTTATCCGGAAAATTCTGAATATTTTTAGGAAATATTTTAGTCTTACTCTTTCGATACTTACATTTTCGAAACTCGAAAGTTTGAAAAATTATATGATAAAAATAATTTGGAGCTGGGAGGTAATATAAAAGTAAAATTAAATAATATTATATATATTTATGTCAGTGCAATCGTGAAATTTTATATGCTAAGTATGTGTAGTTTTGATGACTAGTTTGACATATTAAAAGTTCCCATCCCTCCGAGTGTCGAAATCTCCTAAAAACTGAGGTTTTACCCCAAAAAATTTACTTGTTACTTCCTTCGTAAAAGGAAAGTATTGTAATCCTGAAAAAAATCACCCTCCCAGATTTTGAGAGACCTTCGCGTTTTAGGGTCTCTACATGCCAAAAAAAAAACAAAATATTAAAACTAAAAAGTGGTATCCGGAACTTCCCGCGTTATGATTTTTTTCCATTTGTTAGGAGTAGTGAAGTGTGATCCAATTCAGTTCAGTACATAGCCACAGTATATATGTGTTATATATACTGTCTTTTCAAACATTTTTATTGGGCGCCATTTTGTTCCATCATATTGGATTCCTAACAATATTTTACCATTTTATTTCTACTTATGCCATACTTGACTTTTGGGCATAAATTAAAATAAATTTAATAAGTAGTTTTTACATTGACACATACCGCCATTTTGTTAGGTCATGTTGAATTCGTACCAGTACCCTTTTTCACATTTAATGTTTCTGCAAAATTTAACAACCAATGGAACAAGATTTTTTTACGTTGATTTTATAAAAATTCTATTTGGCCGCCATTTTGTTTCGCTATCTAAAATTCGTACCATAACTTTACCAGTTTTTCTCTATATCACACTCAATTTTTGCACAACAATTGAAATTAATTTAATAAGTAGTATACTCAGACCGATTTTTTAAACAATTTATTAGGCCGTTATCTTCTTTTGCTATCTTAGATTCATACCAAAAATTACCAGTTCATTCCTATGTAATTGAGGTATTTTGGATAACTAGTTTTTTTAGTGATAATTGTTTTAACATTGTTCCGCTATATTGGATTTTTACTAAAATATTTCCAGGTCATCCCCATATGACCCTTAATTTTTGACTAAAATTTGAAGTCATTCTGCTAAGTAGTTTTACGCTCTGCCGCGAACTGACAGACAGGTCGACAGTCGGACTGTAAAACCTGAGAGGGTGATTTTTTCACGATTACAAAACATTTTATTTGGCCGCCATTTTGTTCCGCCATCTTGAATTAGTAACACAGTTTTACTAGTTGATCCCTATACCACAATTAGTTATGGCACGTAATTTGAAATCAATCTATTAAGTAGTTTTTCAGGCTGATTTTTTACATGTTTTATTATGCCGCTATTTTGTTTCGCCATCTTAGATTCATACCAAAATCCTGCCAGTTGATTCCAACATAATACCTGATATTTGTGCAAAATTTAAGATAAATTGGATAAGCAGTTTTTTAATAATTAATTTTTTAACATTTCACTAGACCACCATTTTGTTTCGCCATATTTGATTTTTACCAAAATATTACCAGATCATTAATTAATTTTTTTATCAAAATTTAAAGTCAATCGGGTAAGTAGTTTTAAAGCTATGCAGCGAGCTGACAGATAGAGAGACGGACCGACGGAATTGATAAAACATATTTTTTGACATTTTGGGACGTTAAGACGTAAAACCTAAGAGGGTGATATTTCACGATTACAAACATTTTATTTGGCCGCTATTTTGTTCGGCTATCTTGAATTAGTACCACAATTTTACTACTTGGCCCCTATAAAAATATAATTAATTATGTCATACAATTTGTAGTTTTTAAGGCTGAATTTTTAAATATTTTTTTAAGCTGCCATCTTGCATTCGTACCAAAATCGTATCAGTTAATTTTTAAGTTATAATACTTTGATGTTTGTGCGAAATTTGAGACAAATTGGATAAGCAGTTTATTAATAACAATTTTTTTAACATTTCACGAGGTCGTCATTTCGTTCCGCCATATTAGATTTTTACTAAAATATTACTAGGCCATCCCAATATGATCCTTAACTTTTTATCAGAATTTGAGGTCAATCGGGTAAGTAGACTTTAAGCTAAGCCGCAAACTGACAGACCAGCAGACGGACTACAGAATTGATAAAACACATTTTTTGGTTTCTAGGGACGCTAAAATATGAAGATATGTAAAACCTGAAAGGGGATTTTTCTTGACCTCCATTCTGTTCAAGTATTATGTAAGAAAGCGACTTAATAAAATCTTTAAAAAATCAGCCTGAAAAACTACTTATTATACATAACTGGTAAGATTGTGGTACCAATTCAAGATCGCAGACAAAATGGAGGGCCAATAAAATGTTTAAAAAATGAACTAAATAAATTTTCTTATTTAATTGACTTCAAATTATGCACAAAAATTAAATGTGATATAGAGATAAACTGGTACGAATTCAATATGACGCATGACGGAATATAATGCCTAAAAACCAAGTACTCTATGTAGAAACTGATAAAATATTGGTACGAATCCAAAATAGATAGTATATATTTATGTGTTACCTACTAAATGAGTATGATTGGAGCTAAATTGGGCAATTTTTCGCTATTCCCAATAAAAGGAAATATTCATAACGAGGGAAATTCCGGGTAAAGGAAATTTACCGATTTTTTCTTATAATTTCGTTATTATCCGAAAACCTATTGAGAAAAGGGAAAATTTAAACAGAAGAAAAATAAAGATAATGAAAATGTCTACAATTTAGGTGAAGACAAAAAATTCTAAAATTTGTCTAAAAAAAGTTATGAAACAACAAATTTAAATTAACAAAAAGTTATATTAAAAGAATACTATCGTTACGTAATTATAAATAACGAAACTACATTTGACTTGGCATAGAAATTATTTTTTATTAAGAAAATCTTGCCACTAAATTTCAGCTGCAACTAGTGATAGGTGTCCGAACCTAGTTGGCGCCTTTTGAAGAGGTGAGATGTCAATATGTAATGTTAATGTGTTTTTAACGCACAGATAAGGAAACATAATGTTTTAACACTTATTGAGTGTCGGTGGGTTAGTAAATATCGATATTTTTTTCGTCATTTCGCTAAATAAGGTAAATAGTGTAAGTTTTAAACTAATAAACTCTGCGGCTATACTTAGAACACGCTTTTTTTGGCAAATTATTATATAGCTAATTTCTAATAATCGTAGCTAAATAAAGACTTGTGTCATTGTTAGTTACTGTCTATTCAACAACGATTTCATACATTTTTCAGTGCTAGAAAGTAGTCGCCTATTAATGTTGAAGTATCTAATGGATTTTAGAATAAAATAATTTTTGAAAAGTGAACTTGATTTTTCTACTTTACAGAGACCGATATGGAGAAATGTGCTATGTGTTACCTCGAAATAAATTAAAAGCAGTCAATGAATCGAAAAGAGGACTTAAAACATTAATAACCCTGTTAAGTAGCTAATTTTTGAAGATAAAAAGCATTAAAATGCATGAAAAATGTAGACGAGACCATACAAGCAATAAGGCATACATTAATATTCCCGAGTGGTTCTGGCAATTTACCATCTTACAAATTAAGCAGCACGCTCCACTGCAGATAGTGCCCTTTAATTTCAAGGTCAATTCCTTTAAGTTTCAGCTTTGGCACCCCAGGAATCTTTTTGACGCAGGGAAATCATTGATTTAAACTCAGTTTTTTAAATTTAGTAACAGTACAGCACGGCAGACTTTAAATAGAACTTTTGAACTAGCTTGTTTACCTCCCTTATCAGATGCAGCAACTATCACAGCTTACGGGTGTATCGTCGGATACAAGAATGATTGGATATTAAATTATCACCTACATCTTAAGGTTGGAGAAAGCAGGGGGAAGTTCTTCAGCCTATATAACCATAGGAAAACTTTTTGCTCCTGAATCCATGCTTCAGATGATATTTTGTCACTGCAATGCCGATTGTAAACTAAGTTTAAGCTGCTCCAATTTGTGTGGACAGTACCAAGTTAACTTTTCCAATAATATATTAATAAATAATTTTGTTCAAGGAAGAAACCTAATCATTATCGCATAACTAATTTTTTTTTGTATTAAATGTAAATGAATGAATAATTTTAAATAAATCACAGACAGACATTTTAAGCAATATTTATTTTTATCACTCTATTACAATGTTCGTTTTAAGGGAACATAAATTTATAATATTGAAAACAATTGGTAAGACTTTTTACTAGGACATTCGGTTAAAATTAAAAGGAGCCAACATTTTTATTAATGTTTCGGTTTTAATTCTCAAGCCATCTTCACTACAGTATTACAACAAAAACATCAGTTTTTTTATTTAAAAAGTTTCAAATTTGATAATCACTACAAATTTATTGAAAACAATAATATTTATTACTACACATTTTTTATTACACCTTAAACCATAACTCCAAGCCACTGAATTAACAAAATTATAAATCGAGTTGTAGAAAATAGTAAAACCCTTATTTTAGATATTATGACTTTACATCACTGTAAATAAACGAGATAATTAGCAATACCTGACAAATTTCACCTTTGGGGTGATTTTGGGGATGTTCCGCCCCTTGGATTTGGAACTTTTAGTATGTTAGAAAGGATCTAAATTAAAACCGACATTACACCGAAATCCTGGAACATTTAGCTTTAGGTGATTTTGGTCCACCCTCGCTATTATTTGCACTGGCGTGTGAGTCTACGCTACATGACAAAAATCCTTGCAAAACTTGAAGTTAAACGGGTAAGTATTTTATATCTAAAGCAAGCAGACGAAAAGAATGACGAAAATTGAAAAACCTATTTTTCGGCATCTAGGGATGCTAAAACGCGAAAATCTGCAAACAAACCGGGAAGGTGATTTTTTCACGATTCCAACTTCTCACAGGGGAAATAATAAAATAAAATCTTTTGAACCGGTCAAAATTAAAATTTGAAGTTTGACGTCCTTTAATAGCAGACTAAACTGCTGTCTATAAATAGTGCATCAAGAAAGTTTAAATATGGGTATTTCAATTGCGATACGCGATATCGAGATAAGAATTTTGGTATTTGTTTGGACGATTTGTTGAGTATGTGCTTCCATTTGTAGACTGCATATGTGGTTAAAAAATGTACATACAGCATACAGGGCGTGAAATAAAACCCTTATTTTTGCAAAAGTTTGTTACAGATTTTTCCTTAAGATAATTACGATATAGCTGTGATAAAACGTTTGTGAAGTATGGATCTTTCTGCGGAAACGGTCATTTTTTATTTTTACTCAAGGCGTTTTGTTATTCTAGATATAGGGTAGTCGTTTTTAATTCCAAAGAGCCATTTTATTGTATCCTGAAACCCTATAAAATTGTAACTTTGGTAATTCGTTGTACCAGGGACTGATATGTATGCGTATATCATACAATCGTACCGGGGAGCTAGCAATATGACAAATAGCTTAAATGCTTAGCTAAAACTTACAAATTCAATATATTTGTTGTAATACGCGCTTATCGATTAACAATTTATTTTAGAAATTCTTTCGGGTATTAAGGATGCGCAAAGAACAATAGTATACAAAGTTTCTACATTACACAAGCACGGGTTCCAAAACTGTTGAATCCTTAAGTATGCGCTTACGCGCTGTTTATTATTATTTATTATTATTAATTATATTAAATTATTAAATATATTATTTATGACTGTTTTTTTACTAGTATTCATTAAACCAATTTAATAAAACAAAAAAATATTAACAAATATAGCGAGTTTGTAAATTTTGCTACAAAATACAAGAAAATATAAGCTGTTTGTTATATTGTTAGCTCACCCGGTATGTTGTTATGACACACGCAATAAAATTAATTATTTATCTATGATTTTCTTATATATCAGTGGCGGCTATTCAGGTGAAGTAGGTGAAGTGCTACTTCACCAGGAAAAATAAACAAGCAAACATCTAACTATATTTATTATATATCTCTAAAAATTTAAATTTTTGCATTCATTTATTCACCTTATTGACAAAAAATAAACTGTACATCTCGAATAAATATTTTACTTGACCGTTGGCGGCACGTCTTTTTAAAACATTCAATCGAACTTTATTATAACAGTGGCGCAAAGCGCTTCGACTTTGCTGGAGGTGCTATGTTTAGTTTACGAATTTCCTACTACGTTGCCATGACAACGCGTACGCCATGACGTCGATCGCATGGAAGATTAATGTTAACCAGCGCCATACAACGCTCTCGGTGAATTGCGAACGCAGTACACTACACCCACGTGTCGTTCAGTTTGGGGTGGTTGTTTACTTTTATTTTCTCGGATTTCGCTGGAACCGGTTAGTTCCTTTGCAGTTTGGTTGACTGTTTTGTGTTATATTTATTTATGGTGCTGGTTGACTGTTTTGTGTTATATTTATTTATGGTGCTGTTACAACTTTATTTGGTGTTGGGTTTATTAATTTACATTATTGATGAATCCGATCACGGATGTGGTTTGCATTTTGTCGGAAACTCCACTTAATCGATGGAAGGAACCAGATCAGAGTTTTAATCGTCATCCTGGTTTTCGGCGTACAATTGGTTATGTAGTAGTCAAATATTACAGAAAATGTTTTGCTGGCCTTGTTTACTAGTTTCCAATAAATATTCAGTGTGGAATAAGGAGGAATTTACAGGTATGTTAAATATATGAAGGTCTTTACATAAACATGAAGACTCAGCGGAGCATTTAAAATGCCAATTAATGCTAAAAACATTTGTAAAAAATCAAAGCCCTATAGCTGACACTTTCAAAGAAAATGCTAAACTATATAAAATAAATTTTAACGAAAACGTCCGACTGGCCCGTTTGAAAATTTGTTACAGTTATATGGGCAAATATTTTCAAAACGATTTAAAAAAAGGTAGGTCTTATTTTTGCCAATGGCAGTAATTGGAATATATCGCTGCAAGAGCAAGTGAAAAAAATTAATGAAAATGAAGATATTTTGACCAAAGCATATAAAATGTTTTCCCTTATTTTGACAATACCGTCAACAAGTGCTTTAGTGGAAAGAAGTTTTTCTTGCCTCAAACGTGTAAAAACTTATTTAAGAAATACAATATCAGTGCTTACTTCTCTAGGCAATATTTCGATTCAAAAGGAATGTCTGGAGGAGATTAGGGCAACTCATCCATTTTATGAGGATGTTATAAACAAATTTGCTGCTACGAAGGATAGGAGAATTGATTTAATATACAAAATTTAAGTAAGTCGTAAAAAAATATTCTACCCCTTCCACATAAAAAAAAATCTGGAAAAAAAATGATTGCGATATTTTTTTGCTTCATTTGCACTTCACTTACTTTTTCACCTGCGAGCCGCCATTATTTTATATCAGTTCCTGGTACAACGGATTCAAAAAATTATAATTTTTGTCGTGTTTCACTCAATAATATCATTAATACCCTGTATCTAGATTAATAAAACGGCTAGAGTAAAAATGGAAAAAATCCATAGTTCCTAAAACTTTTGACACAACAGGTATTTCTTAATTGTGACATTCCAAAAGCGAATTATAGGAAAATCTGAAGAATAAATCAAATTATTTTTTGGTAAATTCTAGCTAGACTCTGACACACCCTGTATCCATATTTCTTGATACTAATGTTAACGGTTTAACTACTGATCATTAAGTAGACAATAAAAAATTTTATACGGGTTGTTCAATTAATGCTCTACTTTATCAGTAAGATATATCAGAATTTAAGTGTAGGTGGATTAATGTCCGTGAAATTAGCGTCGAATTACTGTTCGACTTACAATTTTAAAAAGAGTTTACGCATAAATAAAAGTTCATTCTACATTTGTAATACACACTGGGTAAGGATTCCACATTCTCCATTAAAGAGACAAATAAGACGTTACCAAGGAGTAGTTCTGACTAATATTACGGCGGTTAGTACTGAATAAGAGGGTGAATACTAAGGACAATAAATAAAGCAAAAAGGCTATTCAAAGAAACTTTTTTTTATTTTAGATTTTACACAGAGTTACACATTAAGGGTCAACTAACACTTTACATTTTCATATCTCTAGGAATAACTGAGGTGGTACAAAAGAATACTTCTACTAAATATTACTGCTGTCAGTGCTGTCCAAGCAGGTAAAAATGGGGAATAGTATGTTAACATAAGAAGCCATTCAACGATACTTAATTTTTTTATTCAAGATTCTGGATTGAATTACACATTCATATCTTTAAAGATAACTAAGGAGGTTCTAAGGAGTACTTCTACCAAATATTACTGCTGTCAGTGTCATCATCACTTTTCACTTTTATCTATTTAGGAATTACTAAGAACATACAAAAGAGTACTTTTACGAAATATGACTGCTGTTAGTGCCGTCCAGGGGGGAAAAATGCGAAATAATATATAAAGCTAAAAAGCATTTCAACGATACTTTACTTTTTTATTCCAGACTTTAGATGGAATTACACTCTCAAGCTTTTACGAGTAACTGAAAAGGTACTAAAGAGTACTTTTGCTAAATATTACTGCAGTCAGCGCCATTCAATGGGGTAAAGCGCGAAATAATATACAAAGTTAAAAAAACCATTCAAACATACTTTTTATTTTTTTATTCCAGATTTTGGACTGGATTATACTCACATTGGCACTCTTTATAACAAGCATTTTGATATGTTCGTTACAATTATGTAAATTTTATTAATTCATCTATTAAATGTCATAAACAGTCAATTTTCAAGAAGATTTCTATTCTACAACATAGAGTTTTACTTTTATTCATACGAATTAAAATATTAAAGTGCAGTTTACTACATCATTGGAAAACTGATTTGAAGACAAACTTAATGCCGCCGCTGGCTAGTCGTATCGGCAGCCAGGAATACAATTTCGATTAAGGTGGTTTATATTTCACCATAAATTTTAAGTTTCTGGTTTGCCGCGTACAAGTTTCTTATGAAAGTGAGTCAATAAAACTGACTTCTAAAGTTATAACAACTGCTGATGGCAAATTTCAATCAGTTGTTGAGTTAGTAATACTACCTATATGCCTTGATAATAAAATTATAAACCCAGAAATGCTGATTGTATCCAATATTTGTCAAACATTAATATTAGGAATAGATTTCTGTAAAAAATTAATTTAAATTTAAATTTTCAGTTTAATTCTTATAAAATAGTCTATCTTTGGATGAAATAATTGTTGAAGAAAATTTTGAAAATATTTCTATTCACTTAGAATGTGATTTTAATTTGGACCAGAAGGTCAAACTAAATGAAAATGTGTCAAAATTTAATGAACTGGTTTCAGATAAGTTAGATGTAACAGATTTGCTAAAACACGAAATAGAGGTAACATGTAAAGAACCATTTAGAAAAAGACCCTTTTTGTTGTCTCCTTACCTGTAGCAACATTTAGATAAAGTATTGGATAGAATGTTAGAACTCCTAAAGAAATGCGGAAATGCCCCATAATGTTGGAAATAAACTGCTTATAATAAAAAATAATCCAGTCTAAACACCTATTAACTTACTAAAAAATCTCCAATAGGGTAGGCAGCAAATGAATGATCCATTATACAAATAAATCCTAAAACCCTTCCACATATAATAAAACATTATTCTAGTCCTTACCCTTTTTTGTTCACAAGTTGTTTACCCTAGTTGAAATATCATTTCTAATATGTATATATATATATATATATATATATATATATATATATATATATATATATATATATATATATATATATATATATATATATATATAACACCCTTTCAATTATACAGGCGAAATTTAAACTTTTGATTGATCATATCTTTTGTTGTGTCCCTGTCCCTAACAAGTTGAAACTAATACTTCGCCTTATTCAGTCGCAAGAAAGAGTTCACTTTTCGTTTTTGAAATAGTCACTAGGCTTTTCTAACAATCGCTCGCTACTCGCCAAGGGATCACTAATGGATTAACAAAGTGCCTAGATAAACCTCGCTGTCTGTGATCAATATCTTTGATATCAAAACCACTTAGAGTTTCTATTTCGTTATTAAAATCATTTATTTCCTTTAATACCACAAGTATAGTGTGCGTGTTAGTTTATTATTTAAGGCAAAGTAGGTACGTCTAAAGCTTACAAGTGTTAGTCTTCACCTCTCCTACACGGTAAAAAATTGCTACTCATTAATTCTCAATAATGTATTCAGAAAAAATTGTGCATTAATATGATACATTTGTGCCCAAAATAAATACAAGAATATTCAAAATAGTCTTCATTTGTGTAGCATTTTTTAACCAAAATTGTACATCTTTTATCCACAAAACAATGCCAAAAAAGATAATATTCGCTGTGCTTTACTAAACTACAACATTGTTTAGATTTTAAGAATAAAATGTGTGTAAAAATACCATTAAAGTCGCGTAATTATTTATTTTTTCTGGACGTTTATGTTTACATTTTATCCAACCCCACGCGTCCTAGTGCTATCTGTTTGTATTTATAAATCTAGCATTACCCTTCTCTGTTTCGGGAGCGCGTACCCAGGCCCTGATTGGACCGCAGACATCAGATGTTTTCAAATATGGCGCTATGGTGGCGACATTCGGAAATATAATTACAACAGATTATCATACTGGGAACATACATAAAAGGTTTTTTGGTTTATAGATTGCAGGTTTATCAAAAAAGATCCTTTCTTCATGATTAGTGTTGCGATTTTGTTTATAAACGTGTTGCTTTTTATGATTAATGTATATGGTATAGTCTTATTGTTTGCTTATAAAATATAAATCTTACATAAAAACAACGAAAATATATCAATTTAAGATCCTTAACCCTTTTTAAAACATAATGAGTTTCGGAGTCACACATTAAAATGTGAAAAAAACTTCAATTTGTATTAAATATGCCTCAAACTCTAACTCGCTTTATTTTAACAAAACGCAAATTATGTTTGGCTCTTGTGTAATTTAGAATGTTTTAAAATAAAAAACTTAACTAAACTTACAAAACTTTGTGTTGTGGATAAGTACTATATTCACTCGTTAAAAAACCATGCACCTATCTTTACACCGATTTTTCTTTTTGGTTACGGAACATTGAGATTTCAAAAGGGATTTACCAAGAAGTTTGTCTACATCCAGTTAGAGTTGCAATAATGAATAGATCCATTGTTTATTAAAAATTATTTTTTAATTGTAGTTCTGTAGTTTGGCTTCCTTATTCCACATATTTTCATAGTTATCGATTTTTTTTTAAAACATACACATTTTGTTCATAAAAAATGTACAATATTATCTAGAAAAAAGTATTTTCTAATACAATGCACAATTTTGCGCACTAATTTGTGCAAGAATTATGCACAAACATATTTTAAAAAGAATGAACATTTTGTGCAATAATTATGCACAATATTGTTTGAAGAAAATGCACATTGATGTTAATAAAATATTCGTTATACAAAATTGTCCAAAAAACATGCACTCTCTTGTGTAAAAATCTTATATATTATTGTTCAACACAGAAGATATTAGTCAGAAAATATATACCTATAAATTAATTCTGACCAATCATGTGTACATTTTCTGCACAAAGTTGTTCCAAGTACACACTCAGACACAATTTGTGCACTAAATCTAAACACATTTTTTTTTAGAGTGATAAAAGGATTTTATTAATCTTTCTATTGTATACAGTGATACACAATTTTTAGTTAAAGTGTGTTGTTTTTTACCGGATCTAAGTAAATCCAATTTCATTGCTAATGATCCTTTCGAGATTTGCTCTACTAATTAAGTGATATATAACTTTTTATTTGTTCAACAGTAAATATCTTTGGTGAAGTCTTGGAAAGAACGTTGATAGTATAGCTGAGTTTTATTGATAATATGAATATTTGACTGGTTCTGAAAATACGCAAATTACCTATACAGAATCGGCACCTATAGTAACACCAACCTGCGTTGTTTTGTTTAATTATTAATCTAAAGAAATAAAGATAACATTAAACTGGTCCTTCGAAATTTGAAAATAGATTATGAAAATTTTATCTTAATTCTTATAGGTCGTATCTAAGATTAAATAAACATTTTCGTCCCAGAAATCAATATTGACATAATAACAACGTTATATCTTTACGAAATAAAGACCTGTCAACCAAAATATGCATAACAATGTAATGATTGAGCCCCCATTTACCGTCCCCTTATGTCAATATCTTTTAAATTGTCATTTCATCTGGACTATTTCTGTCTAATAAAAAAGCCGAACCCCACTGCATAGCATGCGCTTTTAAGAAAGTCCGCCAGTCTGTCTAATAAAATATTAGAGAGGCTTCAACCAACCAACCCGCGCCGGTCGTATATTTGCGTAGATAATTAGACATTCCCGAAATTAGTATGTACCAATCAATCAACGTCCTTCGTTCGATTTTTATTCAATACTTAACAGATCTGATTCCCAGCACATAGATAGCGCATTCAGGTGTTTTTATGGAGTTTTTCATGTTATTAATAGTTTATACGTCAAAATATTGTATTGTCATCGGAAATGTTCCAAGTTTACGCTCACTGGGTAAGAACAAGTAGTTTAAAATTCATTCACAAAATTTGATCCCGATAGATTAACAGAGGAAATTAAAAAAGTAAAATTAAATAAAAGCTTGTAAAAAGGCATCTTATATTAGCAGTGCCAGCTCCCATTAACAGATTTGCTATTTAAAGTTTCCTAAAATATTTTTTTTATAATGAACTGATGAAAGATATAACAAACTAAAATGTTAACAGAAAAACCAAATATTTTCAAAAATTCTCTTAATCCCCGTAGTTTTTCCAGATGTTCTGCGACACAATTATTAAGTTTTTAGCAGAAAAATTTATTACAGCGCTAAAAATTTCAGAATTATTAGACTGATTAGATTTTTTATCACCTCTCCTAGCTATTTCAAAAACTCCTCAATAATTTTGTAACTTTGCAGAAGTCTACAAATAAGTCAAAATTATTATTTAATATACTGTCTGAATTTAACTTGACCATTGATTAAGAAATAAACACATCACACGTGTTGTAGTTTATGTGAGTTTTAGTGGGTTCATGGTGATCTATTAGAAATCCTACCAATTAATCGAGACGACAAGAACATTTTTCGTTTATTTTTAAAAATATTTTTCAATATACAGGTTCAAAAAAGAGACTCATTTGTACAGCTTTTATTTGTCAAATAAAACACTTTATTTCTTTATTAAAAATTGGATTGATTCCAATATTCATAACGAGTTTTATTTTCATTTTCTATACCCAAGTTCAGTTCAGTTTTTTCTAGATTTCAATTAATTATACTGAAAATAGACCTTTTTAAATTTTGAAAAGCCCTAAAATCTAAACGGTAAAAGTTTCAAAGAAATAATGGAACCAGTGTAAACGGTTTAGTGTTTACGACTCTGTCGATTCCCACAGAAATGCCTACGGTTGCCTCGTTCAAGTTTGCAGTGGAAACGGCATTTAAAATTACAAGTGCCCAGATCACCGATAGATACACTGTGAAAATAAAATAGTTGCCACTAAATTCACTGTAACGCAATCACCAATACAAAACTGTTTCAATGTTATTCTACACTGATAAAACAAATTTATAAAATGACTAGATCATTGGTTAATTTGACATCATGTACTTACGTTGTATTTATAGCATTTCTAAAATGTATGTACCTCCCGTGATTGGAGATTTCAACATAGCGACTGGTCTCTATTTAAAAAAAAATGGAAAAGACGGTTGAGAAGAACATTTTTAAAAAGATCGTTTCAACTTCGATTCATTTCCAAAATATGGGGATATTAAAGCTGCCCATTTTAAAATAGGACATATCCTAAATATTTGCAGAGTAAAAATTCTTGAAAACTTACAAAACTTAAGTATTATATTCCTTAAGAGATCCTAAACTGAAATTTTCGTATGAGGATGGGTACTAAGAACTGTACTTTTTATTTATATTATTTTTAAATAAATTTAAAAATTTTTCCTTTATAGAATACTTTAGAACCAGAAACGTACTAAATGTACTGTACTAAAAAAAAGTACTAATATATTTACGAATTAAATAAACTCCCGAAAACCTTAAAGCAACCGTAGAAAAAAATAATTTCTGATCGATCTCAATATAATCTAAGCAGCAAGCTGGCTTTATATATTTATTATTAGCACGATAACTGATAATATCTATGTCTTTAGGGTGAAACATGCTTAGAAAACTATAATCTATCCAATATTTAAGAATACACCTCCTAAACACTTCACACAAAATTTCAAGTACCTGATGTAAAAGTAAACACAGGACTTGACGTAACCCTGCAAAAGTGGACAAAAACAGCCAAAACTGGCCCAAATAACAAGAAATTATGAAGGTAAAGTTCCAAACTAATGTTCCAACATATAGTGCTTCTGCTAGAATAGCTAAACCTCATCAAATCTATCCGGAAAGTTTTCTCAAGACTATCCAGCACCAGAAGTAAAATGCAATCTTTGAGGGTCTAAATAAATACAAAGTAAGTTGAAAAACCATAATCTAATAACATATACTACATTACTTGGTTTCCTTTTAGAGAATGGCTACAAAGGGAAGTAAACCTCGAGACCCCTTTTGTACGAGTCCCAACACGAATATGTCCCCATAACATGACAAATTATGAAATATATATATTCATCTTAACAAACATGTATTTTCAAGCTGGGCAACAAGTGGTAGCAATTTGAAGCCGAGTCTTGTATTCAACTATAATTACCTATCTATATTGGGAATCTCATGTAAAATTTTTGACTAATTGTATCTCATTATTACTGTAAAGCATTTATGGAAATAAAATTCCCATTCTATTGTTTACTAATTATATTTACTGTAAATGACACATTCTTAAAAATGGGGTGCTGAAGGATATTTTTAGATTTCTTGACAAAAGATACTAACTAGCACGGTGTAAAGTAATTATGTTTTCTGTTCTATAGATAAAATATAGATCCATGTGATAAAAGCAATTTTGTGCCTTACAACATATTCTTTAAAATATTGTAGTGAACTTCGCACCGAAATGTAACCTTCGATGCTAAGTTCGGTTGAAAATAATGTGAAAAAAAATTAAATGATAAGCTTTCACTAAATTATTATACTAGAAATGTTTACAGTCTTGTTTTGCCACCTCATTTTTTTATTATGCAAGCTTAAATACTTGATTAAAAATAAAGGCGTGTTGTGTAAATATCGTATATGGCAATATGCTTCACGTTTTTATTTTTAGTCAAATAGCTGGATCGTACAAAATTGCATTTTTAACACCTTTGTAGAAAAACAGATTTTTATTTTAAACATTTTATTCCTTAGAATAACTAGCACCCGTACTCACCAAAGAGGTTTAAATTTACACCAGGTCTAACTTGACAGTTACAGGTTTAAGATGACATTTTTAACAATTGAACAAATAATTTTTCTAAATGTTACAGTTACAAAATGATAGTGACATAAGCGAAACATAACTGGCGAACTAAGAGTTTTAAGTGTCATGGCAACTAGACCTGGTCCAACTCTTTTTATACGGGGGAAAAAGACTAACAAATACTACAAACACGAACCTATTCATCAAACCCGTCGGTTACTAAAACTTAAGATGAGATGAAAGACTGGAAGAAAACCAACTGTAATTGTTTGAGAAAGCTTTTCTGAAAACCAAAAAATACCTAATTTATTTTTATCTAATTACATGCACGCCGCTGTAATCAAATACCTATCTAAAATAAATTGAAATACAATTTTAACGCCGAAGAAACCAGCAAAACCTATTTCTATACCTCCAGAATACAAGTCTTAACGCATAACATTTCATTTAAGTCCACCAAGTCAATCCTCTAAGCAAAATGGTACAGTTTTATTTCCATGAAATGGCACCGCAAAGCATTCTAAAAGATATGTCGGAAATAAACCGTCTATAATAAAAAACCATGGAGCCTATAATTAAGTCTTTCTATTTGTTTATTAAAAAATCTCCAGTAGGATAGGTGGCAAATGATCGATCCAATATAGAAATAAATCCTAAAACTCGTCCATATATTAATAAAACATTATTCTTGTCCTTGTTACTCTTTTTTATTCACAAGTTATTTGTCCTAGTTGGCATAGCATTTCTAAGATATATATTTAACGCCTTTTCAACTATACAGGCGAAATTTAAACTTTTTTTACATCTTTTGTTGTGTCGCATAGAATAGAATTACCCAAGAAGGCACGGCAGATAACCTCCCTCTCTTAGCAAGTTGAAACTAAGACTTCGCATTACTCAGTTGCAAGAAAGAGTTCATTTTAAGTGTTTGAGCTAGTCCTCGCTGTATGTGATCAATATCTTCGGCATCAGAACCGCCTTGATTTTCTATTTCGTTATTGAAGTCATTTATTTCCTTTAATGCCAAGTGTAGTGTGCATATTAGTTTACTATTTAAGGCAAGCTAGGTACCTCTAAAACTAACAAGTGTTAGTTTTCTCCTTTCCTATAAAAGAATTTTATTAATCTTTCTATTATATACAACATTGGATCACGTATATAAAGTCAGTGATACACAACTTTTAGTTAAAGCCACAAGTGTGTTGATTCTTACTGGATCTAAGTAAATCCAATTACATTGCTGATGTTATAATCCTTTCTACTAATTAAGTGACATAACTTTTTACTTGTTTAATAGTAAATAATTTAGCACTTTGGTCCTAGTCCAGTGCAAGGAAAGAACGTTGATAGTAAAGCTGATCCAAAGTAAGACCTTTTTTAATGCTATTTAGTGTGACTTTGTCAATATCATTTCAACCCATTATAATTTGGAAATAATTTCTTGATCTTTATTCAAGACAATAATTCGTTAAAATTAATTTAAGATAGAATTATTTGAGTGAATGAATGACTGAACGTTTTAGTTTCTAAGAAATTATATGTTTTAATGTATCAATTTGCATTTAACTGATACAACATATTTTTAGTTTTTTAGTAAAGCTGAGTTTTATTGATAATATAAATATTTAAGTGGTTCTGCAAATACGCAAATTAGCTATACAGAATCGGCACCTATGGTAACACCAACCTAAGAGTTGTTTTGTTTAATTATTAATCTAAATAAATAAAGATAACATTAAACTGGTTCTTCGAAATTTGAAAATAGATTATGAAAAATTTGTTTTAATTTTTGGAGGTCGTATCTAAGATTAAATAAACATTTACGTCACAGTAATCAATTAAAAATAATGTTATATCTTTACGAAATAAAGACCTGCCAACCGAAATACGCTTAACAATGTAACGATTAAGCCACCCATTTACCGTCCCCTTATGTTAACATCTTTTAAATTGTCACTTCATCTGGACTATTTCTATCTAACCCAAAAGCCGAACCCCACTGCATCGCATGCGCTTTTAAGAAAGTCCGCCAGTCTATTTAATAAAATATTAGAGAGGCTTCAACCAACCGTCCCGCGCCGGTCGTATATTTGCGCAGATAATTAGATATTCCCGGAATTAATAGATATATAATAGTGCAGTTCAAGCAGTGTTTTAGTATGAGTCAATCGATAAATCAACGTCCTTCATTCGATTCTTATTCAATACTTAACAGATCTAATTCCCAGCACCTATATAGCGCATCTAGGTATTTTTATGGAGTTTTTTATGTTAATAATAGTTTATTCTTTTTTGTACGTCAAAATATTGTATTGTCATCGGAATTAAGTATATGTTCTAAGTTTCCTGCTCACTCGGAAAGAACAAGTAGCTTAAAATGCATTTATAAGATAAACAGAGAAAATTAAAAAAGTAAAATTAAATAAAAGCTTGTAAAAAGACGTCTTATATTAGCAGTGCAAGCTCCCAGTTAAGAACTTAGTGGTCCTGCAGAAATAAGTATTGCGAGTGTTTATTCCTGTGCATTTGCTGTTTAAAGTTTCCTAAAATATTGTTTTTATAATGAACTGATGAAAGATATAACAAAGTAAAATAACTAACAACCCAAAAAAACCAAATATTTTCAAAAATTCTCTTAATCCTCGTAGTTTTTCCAGATGTTTTGCGACACAATTATCAAGTTTTCAACTGAAAAATTTATTACAGCGCTAAAAAATTCAGAATTATTAGACTGATTAAATTTTTTATCACCTCTCCTAGCTACTTCAAAAACTCAATAATTTTGTAACATGGCAGAAGTCCCAATATAAATAAGTCAAAATAGAATAAGAATAAATAAGAAATAAACATATCACACGTGTTGTGGTTTATGTGAGTTTTACTAGGTTCATGGCGATTTATTAGAAATCCTACCAATTAATCAAGACGACAAAAACATTTTTCGTCTATTTTTAAAAATATTTATCCATATATAGGTTCAAAAAAGAGACTCATTTGTACAGCTTTTATTTGTCAAATGAAACACTTTATATCTTTATTAAAAATTGGATTGATTCCAATATTCTAAACGTTTTTTATTTTCATATCCTATACCTAAGTTCAGTTCATTTTTTTATAGATATTCAGTTCATTATATTGAAAATGAACTTTTTCAAATTTTGAAAAGCTCTAAAATCTAAACGGCAAAAGTTTCAAAGAAATAATGGAGCCAGTGTAAACGGTTTAGTATTTACGACTCTGTCGATTACCTCAGAAATGCCTACGCTTGCCTCGTTCAAGTTTGCGGTTTATGACCCGTGGAAACGGCATTTAAAATACTCTTTGAAAATAAAATAGATGCCACTAAATTCACTAAAACGCAATCAGCAATACAAAACTGTTTCAATGTTATTCTACATTGATAAAACACATTTATAAAATGATTAGATCATTGGTTAATTTGACATCATGTACTTACGTAAAAAAATATAATTTTTAAGCAACATTACACTGAATTCACATAGTTTATGTGAATCATTAAATATGTAATTTAATATTAACAACATATTCCTATTTTAAAGTAAATGTACATAATAAAATTAATATTGGGTATTATTTCTACTTTGTGACTCAATATAAAATCGTATAGATAGATGTACTCAAAATGCACAATTTTACGTTTCCTCGTTAAGAAAAGTATTTTATAATAAAGAATTGGTTTAAAACAAATATGGGGACATTAATTTCAAAATTCAATTTAAATATAAAAATAAAAAACAACTTTATCTATTAATCCAACATAATAAAAGTTTCAAAAACATTATACATTTAAATTATCTATATCATTTCTAGCTTTCAAAACTAAAGCCAAATTTAAAAAATAAATTAGGTCTAACCGTGGCAAATGTGTTAACTAGAGTTGGAAGTTTGAATATTAGATCTTCAAATGCAATATGCGAAATATCTTTATTCTTAGAAAAAATAAACCTTTGACTTGCTGCTAATTTTAAAAAGCATATAGGTAACAAACTCCAAATTTGGTTGTTTACAAATAATTTAGTGTAATGTAATCTTTCAAATTTAAGTTCTTCATCTCCTCAATTGGGCTATGATTAGATTCTTGGCTAAGATATTCGTCGATTTTGTTCTCAGACGTTTCTTCTGGAAGTACTTTTCGAATATAAGTTTTCTGCGTTTTCGGTTTTCTTGTAGTGTTCCGTTCTTTAACACGTCTTTTTTTTGTTTTCTCGTTCTTTCTCATCTTTCTTTCATTTTTTTTCTCCGGCATTTCCGTCAAAATAGCAGAATACCTCTTTTTTCTCCCTTTATTATCTTTGGTTCGAACAGCCTTTGGATGGGGTCGAATATCTTCTGGAGCCAGCTTATTTATAGCTAGTTTTTCTACATCTGGGGAATACCTTTTAAGAGAAGTGCAGAAACTTTAAGGCATGACTTAATATTCATTTTCGGATTTAATTTATGGGGTTTTATTGCTTCTATGCTTAACTATAATGTAGAGGTTTCCAAATCTGCAGCACAACTAGAAATATGTGAGACTTTGCTTTAAATATTAAGCGAAGGCACCACACCAGAATCTTCCAAGTTTACAGATGAGCACGATGGTTCGAGGTCCGCAAAGAATTGGAAACGTGTGAATTATTGACCAAAATATCATACGAAATTGCCAGATCCGATTTTTTTTTCAGGAAAGTTCCTCAAATTATGCAAAACAATTGAAAATACGTGAAACTTTGTAATATAATTTGACGGTACCTCCACAACAGATTCCAAGTCGTTTTTATTAAATCCATAAATATTTTAATGGTTAAATTCTTCATTAAATGGTGTGGCTGTTTAATGGGCAATATTATAGTAAATACCTATTAACCTATAACCTAATTTAAATTACATGCACGCCTCTGTAATCAAATACCTATCTAAAATAAATTTAAATACAATTTTAACGCAAACCAGCAAGACCTATTTCTATACCTTCAGAATACAAGTCTTAACGCATAACATTTCATTTAAGTCCGCCAAGTCAATCCTCTAAGCAAAATGGTACAATTTTATTTCCACGAAATGGCACCGCAAAGCATTTTAAGAAATATTATCTACATGAAAAAACCTTTTTCCCGTTTCGTTTCAGTAATGCAAATTCCTACAAATTGTAACTCAGCTAAAGAAATCCTAAAACGCCGCGTAAGATATGTCGGAAATAAACCGTCTATAATAAAAAACCATCGAGCCTATAATTAAGTCTTTCTATTTGCTTATTAAAAAATCTCCAGTAGGATAGGTGGCAAATGATCGAACCAATATAGAAATAAATCCTAAAACTCGGCCATATATTAATATAACATTATTCTTGTCCTTGTTACTCTTTTTTATTCACAAGTTATTTGTCCTAGTTGGCATATCATTTCTAAGATATATATTTAACGCCTTTTCAATTATACAGGCGAAATTTAAACTTTTTTTCACATCTTTTGTTGTGTCGCATAGAATAGAATTACCCAAGAAGGCACGGCAGATAACCTCCCGGTCTTAACAAGTTGAAACTAAGACTTCGCATTACTCAGTTGTAAGAAAGAGTTCATTTTAAGTCTTTGAACTAGTCCTCGCTGTATGTGATCAATATCTTCGACATCAAAACCGCCTTGATTTCTTCATCTGGGGGATAACTTTTAAAGGAAGTGCAGAAACTTTAAGGCATGACTTAATATTCATTTTCGGATTTAATTTACGGGGTTTTATTTCTTCTATGCTTAACGATAAGATAGAGGTTTCAAAATTTGCAGCACAACTAGAAATATGTGAGACTTTGTTTTAAATATTAAGCGAAAGCACCATACCAGAATCTTCCAAGTTTACAGATGAGCACGATGGTTCAAGGTCTGCAAAGCATTGGAAACGTGTGAAGTATTGACCAAAATATCATACGAAGTTGCCAGATCCGATTTTTGTTTCAGGAAAGTGCCTCAAATTCTGCAAAAGAATTGAAAATACGTGAAACTTTGTAATATAAATTGACGGAACCACCACAACAGAGTCTGAGTCGTTATTTCAGATAAATTAATAAATTCGAAGTAAACACATTTTTATTAAATCCATAACTATTTTAATGGTTAAATTCTTCATTAAATGGTGTGGCTGTTTAATGGGCAATATAATAGTAAATACCTTCTCTGGATGTTCAGACATCCATAAAGTGAAAAAAAGACGCTCTGCCGAAAATACAGGCTGCAAGTGGTTGAAGGCCGCGTTTTGTATGCGGAGAGAATGTCAAAAGTACCAACTTATTTTCTCGACAATATAAAATTAGACCTAACGCAGCGTGTGTATTGCAATTATCAAGTAGGACTAAGACAGGATTTTCTTTAGACGCGTGCGTATACCTTTTGATATGTTACATTACCTACAAAAATCCTTCGTTGGTAATCCAACTACTTTGAGATTCAATGCAACTGCTGCTTTCTGGTGCACCTGTTAAAAATGCTTCTTTAAATCTGGCCTTGAGCAAAATATAAACTGGAGGAACCGTGTTGCCATTTGCTATTATTATTCCAAAGAAACCTTCGTTTGCCACAATTTTTGATATTTATAAAACTGTGTTGGCAACATTTTCATCAACATTTGCAACCCGGTCAATAGAAAATTTATATCTTCCGTACACATTTTCAAAGTTGTTGAACATTTGTTGGGTTTCTTTATTAAAACTAGTTTTACAGGACAAACTTGTTGATTCAGGTTTTCGTAGGGATAACTTACTATGTCTCCTCATAAATCCTTTTAACCACTTAAGTCCTGCTATTTTATATTCTTGTCAAAAATTGGTATACATTTGTCAAGTCTCGACGCATATTCATACGCAAATTGACACACCTAATAGGATATCAATCCATACTGCAATTTTGATGACCGAATGAGATAATGTTCTAAGACATTTTCTTCTTCTTGTGTAAACACTTGACGAGGTATATATTTACAGTGGAAGATTCTTGTTGGAGTATTAATATCTGTTATATCTTCTTCGTTAAATTTTATTAATCTCTTATGCAGCGACGACTTTATTAGGCTATATCTACTAGCTAATTTCGATTGCTGTTGCTGTGAACATAAAAAAATTAAATTTGGCACACTTCAATAACTATGTAAATACTACTTTTGTATAAATTTCATACTTGTAATATTCAAAATGCGGACTGGGCACCACGTCGCAGAAAAAATAATCGGAAAGGGAGATAAGGCGATATATCATTTGCAAGGTCTCATTGAGTAAAATATTGTGTAAAATTTTTTGAACTTTACAAGCATTATTAAAGAAATGGAAGCGCTTCAAAATGTAACTAATAAAATTTAAAAAAAACAGTAAAGACCTTATCGAGTAGATTTAGCTAAGTTTTAATATTAAATATGTTGATATAGTAGTTATTTCTTTTAAATAAATGAGAAGGCTGCTTCCTTTATTCCCATCAGATGCCAGCGAGGCCGGTAGCGCATGTGTTTTTGGTTTGCAAAGTCTGTGTCTTTGCCTGTGCCACTTTTAAACAGTTACACCCGTATTCACTAAAAAGGTTTAAATTTAGACCAGGTCTAACTTGATAGTTATGGATTTAAGATAACATTTTCAACAATTGAACAAATAATTTTTGTAAATGTCACAAATATGTGACAGTGACATAAGCAAAACATAATTGACGGAACTAAGAGTTTTAAGTACCATGGTAACTAGACCTGGACTATCTCTTAAACCTTTTTAATGAATACGGGGGTTAAAGTTTAAATAGCGGCAACCACGCAAAAACTCTCCAAGTGTTTACAAAAGAACAATCCCAGTTTAAAACAATAAAAGTTAAAGTTACAATAAAGAACTATTTATTTTACACACAGCACTTTCAGGCACTTGTGCGTTTCATTAAACGAAGTTCGATATTGTATTGACGATGCCTAATTCATGTCCTCTTGCGGAAAAAAAATGCAGCTATTTCATTTATGATGGAAATCGTAATTTCCATGAAACGGAAATAATTTTTAATGGTCGCTTTCCTGACTATCCGATATGTTGAAACTATCTTCGCAAACTAGTCTAGGAATTTACTGCGAGCGGTATTGTTAATAGTGTAAGAAACTGGGCGACCTCCTATTACAGAAGACAAACAAATCGCAATTATTAGGTAAATTGTGATAAACCCTCAACAGTCAACTTTTCATATTGCAAACCTTCATCTGCTACTGTAAAACAGGTACCGAAACAGCATAAATTGCAAGATGATCCTGACAGACGTACACAGGCAAAATGTCCTACTGGAGTGACGCGAATCAACATATATTTCATGAAAAGTGTGGAAGGGTATATTAAGAAACAACATTTTTTTACGAAAATTTGACAGGAGACCTGTATTTAAACATACTGGAAACTAGAGTTGAGAGCTCCCAGCATTTTAGCAAAATCGTAAGGCAATACTTGGACACTGCTTACCCCGATGGTTGGATTGGTCGTCGAGGTCCAACCGAATGGCCTGCTGGGTCAACTTAACACCTTTAGACTTTTTTATGGGGCTAACTAAAACAAAAATTATGCCTAAACCAGCCAGATTCTCTTTTCGAGTTGCAGTAAATAATAATTGTTGGCTCTCACAATACTGATGCCGGCACATTTCAAAATAAGTGTGGGGAGTTTTAAAACAGGCATTTTTACTGACTGGAAATATATAACATTTTCAATATCTTCTTCAGAAGAGAGGTAAGCCTTGCTTGCTTTTACTTTTTTTCGAAATTTTATGAGTTAAAGCTTTACACGCCGCCATTTCTTTGATAATGCATGTAACGTTCTACACAATAATCTACTCGATAAATAATTTCAAACGATATATAGCATGCCCCTTTCCACTTACCTTTCATTTCGACATGGCGACCAGCCGTCATTTTGCACATTGAAAGTATGAAATTTACAAAGTAGAGTAGTACTTACATAGCTATTGAAGCTATGTCCCACTGTATGTGCATTCGGTAAGGTTGAGGTAGTGACAAATTTGATTAAAACATTTTGAACCCGTAAAACGCGGATTATTCGAACTTTCCACTTGTACCCGTGTCCACATGTACCTCCCTTCTCAAAATAGCCTTTTATTGTTATTTTATTTGTAGATAAAATAATATTAAAAGGCTTTTTAATTACATCGGTCGGCAAGTAGAACTTATTGGCATGGACGAGGTATACTTACTTATATATTGTGTGAGTTCTGAATCAACAATTTTTATATATTTATATTTATAATCTTTCTGAACTAATAAAAACTGTTGTTCAATGACTGGAAATCTCTATGACGGTATTAGTTTAAAATGGATCATAGACTTCATGCTCCTAGCTCTCGTTAAATTCAAAACGCCATTGTTACATTTTTCTACCACATCGATTCGTTCACGAATGAAAAACCCGACATGTTTAATCTCTTCGAGCTTGCTGCACAATATACGTAAGGGAAAATTCTTAAGAGGCAAACTGGTATCTATTTATTGTATAATCTGGAATATAAAGTAACCAATATTATAGTTACAATTACAAATGACCATAATTTTAATCACAGGTGATGGTGAGAGTGACATAAATAATGGTTTTTAATTATTTTCGGGTTATAATAAAAATACATAGATACTGGCAATAATATAAAGATACAGAATATAGAAAGTACAAAAAGGATTAACCTGAAAGCTTATATCAAAGTATATATGAAATCGGAGTTCCATATTATTTGAATCTAAAAAGTAACAATGTCTTTTGACAACATTTTTTTTTAAAACCTAATAAACATGTCTAGAAAACAAGATATTCAAATAACCATTTTTACGACATATTGACGACTATCTTCAGGACATATTTTTTTACAAAAATAACTACGGAGGACTTATCAATACGAAACACTAATTTTTAAACCCTAATAATCATTAAGACCTTCATATTACTTATTATTCAATCTCAATTTTTTTTTATTTCAACGGTAACTGCTATAACTGTTGTTATTCTTGCTCTTAAGACAAACTACAATAATGTAAATGCTTTTTTTTATTTCCCTCGTATTGTAATCGTGAAAAAACTTCATTTCCGCATATCTTTGCGTTTATGGTTCCTTGATCACGAAAAACATGGTTTCCCATTTCTTGTCGCTCTGTGGGTCTGTCAATGCACGGTATAGTTTTTAGGTACTTATCCGATTTACTTTAAATTTGTCCCAACAATCAAGAGTAAAAAGGCGACGAAATGGTTCCTTTTTGGTAAAAAACCCAATATGACGGAACAAAATGGCGGTTAAATAATACGTTAAAAAAACCATAACTAAAAAAACTACTTAGCTAATTGACCTAAAATATTGGACAAAAACTAAGTCTGAGGTAAGGATAAACCGATAAAATTTTGGTAGAAAGATATGATGGGGGAACGTATGGAAATCAGTTTCAAAAAAATGCATATCCAATTGACTTGAAGTTTTGTACAAAAATTAAGTGTCACAGAAAGACAAACTGTGTAAAATTTCGTTTCTTGGAATAAAACTTTCTTTTTATAAAGACAGCTTATAAATGACATATTATGTTTTTAAAATAACGTGAAAAATAATAAAAATAATTAATAAAAAAAATAACAACCAAATATAAAAGGTATACTGGAGTCTCAAAGCACTGGTTTTATTTGGACAAAGACCGATTATCCTTTTTTAGGTTTTAAGTTTTAGTAGAATTTGGCATACCAACAATATGTAGTTCGGTGTTGCCAGAAATATCAAAGTTTATAGTTTCCAAGTTTTAATGGAATTTGGTATAAAATTTCTATGTCTAATTCGATTATTAGAGACTTATAAGCAAAATTCGAAATTGACGGAAAAGCACACAGTAAGTTGGTTGGTTACTAATATCTGTAGAAAGTACGCACCCATACCAAATCAGCGAAATTACAGTGCAGAACAGGTCGAGGTGGCACGGAATATGCAGAGAGAACGGTAGATGCAATAAATTAGCTTAGTGAAAGTTTAAAAATCAAGTTTGAACCACAATATATCAGATGTATTTAATTCAAGTTATATTATTATCAAAGAGTACAGGTACCGGGATGGAATAAAACTAGAAACAGAGTTGGTTATTACTATTATTTATTTCGACTTGCAACATAGGGAGCGATTAACAGTTCAAAACTTATACATTAAACATGATTCTATATACCAAAAACACAAACAAATAATATAATTGTTTAATATAGTTAATTAAAAAGAAATACATCGTTTGCGAATCCAACAAATCCTTTAGTAGGGGACATGTGCCGACTTTGGGACACCGTGTACCTTGAGACATTCGACATTCATCTGATAAGCAATATATGATTTTCCTTACGTGCATGCGCCACATTTACTATCTAGCATGTGAAAAATGTCAGAGGAGAGTTAATTTTCAATACCGCGAATTGCATTTAAATCCGCTAACGGTTCTGCAGTTTCCAAGAAAGGCCAACCTCCGAACGTACTTTAAGTCGCCATTTAAAGAAATATTAAGATAAGAGGCATACAGATACTGTTTATACTCCAAATAACGCAATTGAACAAGTTTTCACCAGTACTTAAGAAAATTAATTAAATTCGTATTTAGAGAATATGCATTTTAACTTATTTACAGACGAGGTTAGAAAGTTGACATAATTACGCAACAACAAACGGAATTAAACATCCAGATTTTTGAAATCTTAATCAGAATACCGGGATAGATTGGTTAAATTTTTTCTTAAAGAAAATAAGTATATCAGTTTAGGTAAACTACAACTAGCCAAGATCTAGAGCTGATAATAAAAATAATGGATACACTTTCTTTGGAAAACTAGATGATGCGAAAAAATTTATTTTAGATTTAATATCGATCCTGAAAATATTTACAATTTGGATGAAACTGGCATGTCAACGGTCCATGTACCGGTCCATATTTTAGCGCCGAAGGGAAATACATAAGCTAGAAGACGTCAGATGAAAGGGGCCTGAACATTACAATAATATTTGTCCTTTATTTGCATTTCCAATTGTGCATTTTAAAGAATACATGGTAAAAGGAGCCCCAACAGGCAGTGCGGCTATGGCAAATTCTAGTGGCTGGTTAATATTTGCATAATTTCGTAAACTACACCCCCTCAAATCAACAGAATAAACCTCTGTGAATATTAGATAACAACGATAGTGGATAATGGCTAAACTATTCGAAAGATAATGGTATAGTCATGTTGACCTTACCCCTACATACTAGCTACAAGCTATAGCCGATCAATAGGATTATATTCGGGCCTTTAAAGAAATAATATAACACAGCATGCAATGAGTGGTTTCTCTCTAATAGCAGCAAACCTATGACCTTTTATAATGTAGCCGAATGTGTTGGAAAATCTTGCCATAAAATTTTTTCATGGGAAAATATTCTATCCTCCGGATTTAGAGTAACTAGGATTTTGCCTCTAAACAGAAATGTTTTTGGCGAACATGAGTTTCTAAGTTCCTTTCTGACAGATATGCTCCCAGACAAACAAAATAAACGAGCATCCGTCAACTTCTCAAGGCATTAAAAGGTAATACCACTTCCTCAAAAAAATGCAGACATAATAGTAATAATTTACATAATTTTGTTACAGGTGCTGAACCAGTTCTCAGTATTCTTCGGGTAAACAACATGTATCTCCAATAAAATAAGACCATTTTCTAAACCCCAAGCAAGAAGGGCAGGTATTCGCGGAGGTCGAAACCTAGCCGTGTAGGGTTCTTACCGACACTTCTCAAAAATAAGAACTGAAAGAGGAAGAAGCAATTAGAAAAAGAAAAATAACGTAGGAAAAAGTCTAGAACATGTTAGTTTCAGTAGCAGTTCAGAGGAGGAAGAAGATGAATCTTGTTTAGATGATAGCTTACAAGACGTTGAATGGAATAATCATTTTCCGATAAAATAAAAGTGAAGGGGTTTATTCTGGTCAAATTATAACAAAAAAAGTCACAAACGTTTTTTGTTGCCAAAGTCATTCAATTAAAATCCAATGAACTTTTAGCTGTGAGATATTTAAAAAAGATAGTGAGAAGAAAGTTTGTATCACAAGATGAAACTACCTCTACCTGAAGTAACAGGGTGAACAGAACTACGAAGTTATCAGATGTATTTTAGTGTTGATTTCCAGTTTATAATATACAATAGTCTGACGTCCCAAAGAAACATCAGCATTTGTCTAAAGGTACACTGTATGGGTGTACATTGAGACGAAATGCTTTATTTCTCAATTTAGTTTGTTTTGTTCACTAATAATAAAAGTTAAGTTCATAAAAAAACAATGTACTATTCATCAAAATAAAGGCTGAGGTGAAAAAAAATGTAATAGAGAGTAATAGAGTTTTTTTGTAAATATGCTCCAAAATATAATTCTATTAATTTCTGGCGACTACTGCATGTATTTATTTCAGCAAAACACTGAAATTTCCTTCAAGTTAATTTAGAGAACGAATTAACAGGATAATGGTAAGTTGACTAAGTTTTTTAATATTCGATAAGTTATGACGTGCACTATAAACATAACCTAGAATTTTTAGTCTTTAGTCTCTAACCCCTATTTTACGAGGAGAATTTTGTGAAAATACACACGTGAAAGGAAAATGACAGCAAATATTTTAACACGTGATCAAAACAACCATTTCAGAAAAAAGAATGTTTTGAACGCCGAATGTATCTCGTAATTTAAGCAAGTGAGTAATAGTTTTATATTTTAATGTCCAAGACTATTATTTATATCATTATTAAATCGATAATGATTTTTGTTGTTTTTTTTGCTATTCTAAACAGATACAAACTTCTCATGAACTGAAAATTATTTAATTTTTAGCTACTTATTTTTGGATACTAAGGTATGCTACAGTGATATTTGTGTGCATTTGAAAATGTATGCAAAAGATAAATATGCCTATTTAAAGTGAAGCGTGACAAAACGCACATTTAGCTCCAAGCATTTATCGGGCATGATTTTAGGTAACATACTACCAAACGATAGACACTTGATGTCAGTATCAACGCCTACAAGAAGCAAAAAGAAAACCAAATCGTAAAGTGCTTAGAGACTAAACTGCAATGTTTCCTCCTTGTCAAAACATCGTACACTTGAATATATCTATAACTCCAAACTCTTTGAGTGTTGGTTCACCCTCTGTTAGACATTTTAGCTTTAAATTAACTGTACCTGCTATAATATTTGTAGTCATTTAATTTCCTCCGTGCATAATAAAATAATAATTACCTTCCCCCAAGAAGTTCCCAAATACGTTAAATCTTGTTTGCGCTTAGTAACAAACTTCGCCAACGAAATCTCTTGTCTAAACATATGGTGATTAATAATTAGGTATTCCACTTGGAAGTTTTTCGTGCTAAAACACAGAATACTCCTAAAGGACCGCGAGAAAGTAATTACGTATTGGGATAGAAATAACTTTTGTAAAAAACAACTACGAAGGAAGTAAAAAAGAAGGAAGCGTTGACTCCTCGTCTACAACTATAAGAAAAAATTAAGCGATATAAGACATGTCTCAGGAGTGAAACTATATTGCTATTTATAAAAATCTAGGCAACTTATTGTGTGAAAAAAAAAACAATCTAAATATACTAATATTGTATGTGGAGAGTATTTGACTAAAAGCTATTTCATGTTTACAATACGATTTTTTAGTAAAATAATTACATATAAAATACATCGTTAGTTTTGGCCAGTTAGAAAATTCCGTTTTTTGAGATTAGTTAAAGTAAACGTGCTCGATTGCACAAAGACGATGAAAAATCCAGATGCAGTAAAAAGCGAAATTTTGAAAAGTAATTTATCTTGACATGGTCTGGTTCCAAAAACCAAATCCGTGCTAATAATGTAATATGATGATATTACATATTAAAAACATTCATTAATAATACAGTAATAATTCATATCCATCAGGGAAATTTATTTTAAAAATTATAAAATTTTCCGTTTGAAAAACCTTTTGTTTTTAAATAAACATTTTCACTGTGAATAGTGAAATATGTTTTATTCTGAGAAGAAAATGTTTGAAAAATTTGGAAATTCTAGACATTGATGAAAAACAATATCTATGTTTTTGATATTCTGCAAATGCCATAAAATTAAAAAAAGTGTTTTTACTTTTTTGTTTATGCTAGCCACATTTGATTTTTGGATATAATTTAAAATAAATTGAAAAAGTAATTTTGCCATTGATTTTTTTAAGACCTCCATTTTGTTCTGTCATGTTGAATTCGTACCTGTTTATTTCCGTTTATACATTGATTTTTGAAACATTTTTCAATTCGCGGCATAGTTTAAAATCTACATACCAGATTCACTTAAAATTTTAGTCAAAAATTAAGGGTCATAAGAGATTAACAGGTAATATTTTGGTAAAAATACAATATGGCGGCCTAGTGAAACGATAAAAAAAGATTACGAAAAAAACTAATTATCCAATTTACCTCATATTTTGCATAAAAATCGACTGGTACATAGGAATGAACTGGTGTCATTTTAACATGAATCTAAGATAGCAAACCAAAATAGCGGCCTATTATATTATGAAAATATTACTTATTAAATTAATTTCAATTTTTGTACAAGAGTTAAGGGTGATATAGAAATAAACTGGTAATGTTGTGGTACGAATTTAAGATGGCGAAACAAAACTGTGATCAAATAAAATGTTTAAAAAATCTTATGCAATTGGCTTTCAAATTTGCAGTAAAATGAATTGTGGAAATTGTTATGATATTATGTATATATATATATATATATATATATATATATATATATATATATTTATATATATATATACATAACATCATAACATAACAAACATATTGTTATGATATTATGTATATATATATACATATACTAAATGTTTTTTAAATATTTATATTTGCCACCGTGTTATTCCACCATATCGGATTCCTATCAATATTTTACCAGTTTCTACCTATGCCGCACTTGATTTTTGGGCATAACTTAAATAGAATTCAAAAAGTAGCTTTTACATTGATATACACCGCCATTTTGTCTCGTCATATTAAATCCGTACCAGTGTGTCCCTATCTCACATTTAATTTTTCTGTAAAAGTTAAAATAAAAAAAAATCAGTTAAAATAAGAACATTATATTATGTACGTTGATTTTTTAAACAGTTTATTTAGCTGCCATTTTGTTTCGCCCCATTTTTAATTCGTAACACAACTTTACGAGTTTATTTATATATAACAGTTAATGCTAGTTTTTTAGACTGTTTTTTTTTAATAATTTATAAGTCCGCCATTTTGTTTTGCTATCTTGGATCAATACCAAAATGTTACCAGATCATTCCTATATAACACTTGATTTTTGTACAAAATATGAACTAAACTAAATAGTTTTTTAGTAATCATTTTTTTTTCGTTTCCTAAGCCGCCATATTGTTCCACAATACTAGATTGCTATCAAAATATTTCCAGGTCATCCCCATATGAACATTTTTGTTTGACAAAAATTCTATGTCAATTGTGAAAGTAGTTACCGAGTAGTATACCGAGAAGTGACAGACCGATAAACAGACAGACAGACTAACAAACAGACCGATGAAATTGATAAAACATACGACATCTAGAGATGCTAAAACGTGAAGATATGTAAACCCTGGTGATTTTTTCACAATTCAAAACATCTTATTTGGCCGCCCTTTTGTTCCTCCATCTTGAATTGCTACCAAAATTTTACCATTTCAACCATAATTATCGCAAAACATATTAAAAAAAAAGGAATTTTATTACCTAAGAACAATGAGCTAAGACTTTTATAAGTATTTTGCCTTCTAAATATATAATATACCTGTTTATTTCTATTTTACCAAATTGTCACGATTTAGAGATTTAAAAAAATAGATAAACTCAACATTACAACACGTTAAACACTGAACTAACCTTATAGTAATTAGGCACGATTCATTATAAAAAAAACATATTTAACATATACTTACCGTCGCGACCGCTGTGTATTTATAGTTCGAACCACTTTATTTTTATTCTGTTTTACCATGTGTAATACTAACAGTAAAAATAATGTATGTAACATATGCAAATCTGAGAATGAACAAAAAAACACTTATGTATATATGTATACTAAAATAGAAAATTTGAAGTTAAAATTTAATATGTGATAATCCCCATGTTTAACAACCAAATTTAAGTATACTTATCTACAAACAGAACAGGAAAATCGTGTATTTTTCAATTGAGAGGAATTGCGGCATTTTACTAAATTAATGACCTGGCTAGACCTAGCTGTGTTAACAAATGATGTAAAGTACACGAAGGAGATTCGACGCGGCGCGGCGTCTCTACGTCAGTTCAAGGGTGTGTTCTGCATTAAAAATACGCAAGCAAAAAACCACTTTGTAAACTCTATCATTAAACTGGCCCTTGTACGTTTTATTTCTGCTTGATCCACTCAGGGACGGACATCTTAGCCCCCCCTCCAATATTTTATTCTGTCGGCAAAATCTTATCTTCTTATTTTATGTTGGAATTATTTCAGTTTACAATAAATGCTTAAAAATATTAAATCAAACTAATTTTGTTCAAAGCCGAAGGGTCCTGACTTATATATGAGTGAATGATACTAAGTAGCTACACAAAAGTGCGGACCTTTTTTTTTCAGTTCTTAGGTGTATCTTACTTACTCCCCCAATACATTTGTGTATTGACAAGAATAAATAAAAAAAAATACTGGATTTATACGATTTATGCATAATAGCACTACTAAATATTTAATTAATGGAAAACGACGATTCCACTCATGTACTAAAATCGGTTCTGTAAACATCTATGATCTCCGTGTCACATCTACTGGCCTCTTTTGTCAGTAGTCGCTTGCGTTTCGTTTATCGATTTATTTGTCTAGGAACGTTCCACTGGGGTAGCACGCGCGGTTCCTTCGTCTTTTGCAGCGTTCTGCCAGACGCATTGTATCCAGTGTTGCCAGATTTTTTCCCTACTCGCCCGCCGAAAAGTTCTTGAAAGATCGCCTAAATCGCCTAAAAGAGACGTCAGAGGTGCAGTAATGTCAGAATGTCAAATATACCCGAAAATACAAATTGAATTTTTTTCATTTTGATTTTTGAACTAAATGAGGTAGTTACAACTAAAAAAGAAATAATTACTGCATGTAGTAAAATAAAAATGCGGCCTACGTAAACAGATGAATAGACTTTATTAGACTTATACATTATATAAAAAATATATATAAAATATTCAGATACTTAACAGATAAATGTAATAACATACAACATAGCTAACCTATAGGAACGAAACGAATTGAACAATCAGAAAGCTAGAATAAATTGGTTAATTCTATAATTTCATCAGACACATTTTCTCCATCATTATCTTCTTTATTATTTTGATATATAGTAGAGTTAAACATCTCAAACATATTTTTTGTAAGAATAAGTTGTTTACAACAATGTTTATTATTTTTGCAGTGAATTCTTATTGTTAATATGGCATCTAAAGTTTCAAAAATCATCCTATTTCTAGTTTTTATTTTTACCAAATTCATTATCGAAAATACCCTTTCTACCACTGCATTACTTAAGGGCAGACATAATAATTTTAAAGCAAATTCTGAGAGGTCTTTAAACATAGGATCCCCTAAAGCATTTTTAAACTGGGAAATACTGGACCAAAATAATATTGGATCCTCCGGAATCTCTCCAAAAAAATGATTTTTCCAGTCAATTGTTAATAACAACCCCCATTGATTCTGGAGATCATCTAATAAAACATCAGAATTTTTTAATTCAATTGGGAGAATTTCTGTAAATGGTGGTCTTTGAACAGAAAGACACACTTTAGAGGACAAATTACGTAGCTTATATAACACTTTAAAGTTTTCAGGTAATCTATTTAAAAGGTCAATTGAAAGGGTTTTTAAAAAACTTACACATCTTTGCCTGATTAACTGAATTTGTTCACCGGGCAATTGAGAAGTTACTACCTCTGACTCAAATGTATATCCAAAATCAACATCATCTATTCTAAGAAATGCCAAATTATTTTGAATGGCGCTATTCAGTTTCTGAATTTTAGAATTCACATTTTCAACGTTATCATACATGAATGCTGGTTTTAAAATTTTTCTTAAAATATTTATGACTAATGAGAGCAAATTTTCAAACACTTTATAAAAATCAGCATTTGTGCTTTGAAATAGCATATTTGTAATTGTGAGCTCTTTCAAAATTGGTTTTAAAAAATTAAGATATAAAAAATTACTATTGTCTTGATACATAGTTTGTAATTGTCGAGCAGTGTAGCATTTTTCGGTATTATTAATTTGAACAAAATGGGTCTTAAGTTCTATATATTGGTCCAGAATAACTTCTATAGCTCTGTATCGTGAGAGCCATCTAGTTGGGGCCAGCTGAACAATTTTGTGTTGAATGTGATTTTCATTTATATTTATCAAATCAAAAATACGTTTATAGTTATCACGTCTAATTGGACTTAAGTTAAACCAATTGTAAGTTTCGCGAATCAAAAATTCTACACTTGCTGGTAATTCAGTAGAAGCCTTCTCAGCACATAAATGAATAGAATGGCAAATGCATTTAATTAGTTGAAGGTGAGAAACTTTTTCTTTAAGTAAAGTGTAAAGTGAATGGTTTTTGCCACAAAGGTTACTGGCGCCATCTGTACCTATGCCGAGAAGCCTTTCAAGTTTTAAATTATGCTTGTTTAAAAATGTTGTAACAGCTTCGTAAAGATCATTGGCGGTTGTAGTTATAACAGGAATAATACCTAAATATTCTGTAACAACTGTGTTTTTAGTTTTGCTAAAATATCTACCACAAACACATAAATATTTATTCACCGAAATGTCAGTTGACTCGTCCAGTATTAAAGAATAGTAAGAGTTTGAATTTATTATGTCTTCAACTATCTGACTTTTAATAGCAGGCCCTAGAACTTTTTTGATAAGTCTCGTACATTTGGTACGCTGCATTTTTAAGTCATCAAATTGTCCATTTCCAATAACTTTTAATAAATCACTTAAATGATCCACACTTTGTACTGATGTATGCATTGCTACAAATGTAGCGAGTTTAAGATCCCTCTCCTTTTGTGTATTGGTTAATGCAATGCAGACTCCAACTTGCTGCAATGAACTTTGGGTTTTCGAAGGCTGTAAACCCTTTCTTTTATGGGACATTGATTTCGCATGCCTCTCCAAATCTGTTTTGTGAGCTCTCAGTTCAATATTGCACACTTTGCATTTTGCATTGTCCATAGGACCTGGTTCCAACCAGCCTAAAAAAAGAATAAAAAGTTACTTATTATGTTACCCTACACAAAATAATTACCTACATACCTTTAAATATGGGCATGTTTAGCCATTCTCTTCTAAATTTTTTAACATATTTAGAATGTTTCCCCATTATTTATATCATTATATATCAGTTATCAGTGTAATTATTTTAACAATTTTTAATCCAAATATCAGAAATCAGAAACAAACACTGTCAGTCAGTCAACTGTCAATTTTGACGCTTCTTCTTTCTCTTTTCCACCTCATTTTCTAAGCTCTGGCTCTGGTTAATAGTCCGTCGGCCGGATAAATTAAGAGTTTAAGAATACTGTGAAGCTGACTTACGTTACGATTACCATTCTATTACGATTGTTACAGATGCTATCCCTATATCAGTTGGCAGAATCGTCGTTAATAAATAACGAAGTTCCTTGTCCGCCTAGTCGAGTCGCCCAAAATAGCGCCTGTCGCAAAATGAAAATTTTGGTCGCAAACACCCCAGCAAACATCGCCTAAATTGCGGAATTGCGCCCTATCTGGCAACACTGATTGTATCGCTTCTTCGGCCCCGCCCCAATAACAGAGAGCGCTACGTTTCCGGTTTCGTATTTAATTAGTCGACTGTGAGACATGCACTGATTTCCAGAGACTCGTAATGGTATTATTTTAGGGCTCTTTTGGCACTGCTAAAATAAGTTTTGTAACTAAGTTTTTAAGAGGGATTTTCCGGTAATATTGCCCTGCGGGCTGTTGACGTAGTTCTAGTTACATCTGTCGGGTTCTTTGGTTTCAGTCAGAGACAACACTGGCGACATTGTTGCCGGCTCATAAAATAATTTTCCGTTGCCATGACAGCCGAATTTTCATATCACATGTGACATTTATTATTTGTAACGGTTTTAACTGATTGTAACTTTGGAAGCAACGAATTTTATTTCTTGTTTCTATTTCTTAGATTTGACCTTTGTATGTAGTAATGGAAATCATGGCAACTTGGCAAGGTTACTAGACCTGTTGATCAGTCTGGATGTTCGATTTTATGCTAGTTCCTTGTGGGAACTCTTGTACAGTTTTGGAGTGATTGTTCCAAGTAGCTTTTTTATTTTCGTTTTCTAGGTAATTTTTAAGGATTTGGATGAGTGGGGAAAGTGGGGGGAGTTAGGATGGTATGGGGGGGGGTTAATGAGGGGAGTGTGACGACGGCGGTGAAAAAATAAGAATACATTTTTTGTTGTTAATTTTGGTTGTGGTTGCTGATTTGAGTTGATTGAAGTTTTTGTACCTTGAGTTTAAGTTTATTGGTTTATTGAAGAGTTCTGTAACTATCGGGTTTGTGTGATTGTTGATTGTGTTTATGAAGTTGGTGTGTTTTCGTGTTAGATAATCGTGTATTGTGTCTATGTTTGTGGCTTGTTTTATTTCGGTGTTACGTATATATCATGGGGCTCCTGTTATTTTCCTGAGTATTTTATTTTGTAGTCTTTTTTGTATCTTTTTGTTGGTTTTCGATGTGTGACAGAATGCTATTGCTCCATATAGTATTTTTGGTCGGATGATTTGTTTTTATATTAACAGTTTGTTTTTTCTTGTCATTTGGCTCTTTTTTCCAATCATTGGGTGTAGTTGGCCGAAGAGTGAGTTGCCTTCTGATATTTTAGTTTGAAGGTGTTTATTAAATGTTAGTCTGTTGTCTAGGTGGATTCCTAGGTATTTTAGGTGGTTTCCCCATGGTATATCCTTGTCTTGAAGTGATAAGTTTTGGATGTATGCTTGTCTTTTTCTGGTTATGAGGATTGCTTGTGTTTTTTCTGTGTTGATGCGTATTGCCCATTCTTGTATTTGGTCTAGGTGGTTTTGGAGACTCCTGTGTATTTGTCCATAGTTTTTAGATGTAAAGAAGAGGCAAGTGTCGTCTGCGTATGTTGATAGTTTAGAAAATTGTGGTTTTGGGATGTCTGCGGTGTAGAGGTTGTAGAGAATTGGGAATAGTGGGGAGCCTTGTGGGACTCCTGCTTGCATGGGTTTATTTGTAGACTGTTCGTTGTGTATTTTTGTGTGGTATTGCCTGTTTGTTAAAAAGTTTCCTATGAATTTTATCATTTATAGGGGAATGTTAAGAGTGTCATTTAGTTTTGTGATGAGTCCTTCGTGCCAAACTCTATCGAAGGCTTTTTCTATATCCAGGACTACTATTCCTGTGGATGCACGGCGTTGTAGTCCTATTGTTGTTTCTTATATGTGGAATGTTTTTTTTTTTAAACCGAATTGTTCGTCCGGTATAATGTTGTTGGTGTTCAGGAATGTTTGTAATCTTATGAGGATTATTTTCTCCAGTATTTTTGCCATTGATGACAGCAGGCTGATGGGTCTCCAATTTTGCGGGAATTTCAGATCTTTGTTCGGTTTGGGTATAAGTGTTATTGTTGCTGTTTTCCAGGTTGTTGGGTAGTAGTTATTTTGTAGGCATGTGTTGATTATTAGGCTGAGGTGATTTAGTGCTATATCTGGTAGGTTTTTTAGTACTTTGTTGCATATTTTATCTGGTTCTGGAGCTTTTTTGCTGTCTGTGTTCTTATTTTTTATTTCTGGGGCGTTTGACTGTTCGATTATTTCTCGTGTTTGTGTCTTGAGTATCGTGTGGGATCTATTTTCTATGTGCTCTTCGTGTTCTATGTCGTCGTCTTCGTGTTCATTTAAGAGCATCGGTCCGCTTAAAATTTTTACGAATTCAAGGTGTTTTTTTAACCAAAACTATAAAAAAACTAAGTTTCATACTGACAATGTCTCAACGGTATTTCAAAGATAAACAATATAAGAGTGTGGGAAAGTAATTATTTTTGTTAAATTTCAACAAATAGAAATATGATGAACTGTCGAAAATGGCTAAAAATCAGTCAACTTTGCACCATTAAAAAAAATATTTATTTTTATTTTTCTGTGATAAAAAATACTTTCCCACATTCCTACAACAATCTAGATTTTAAATCTTTAAAGATATTTTGATTTAATTGATAAACACGACCAGGGTTTTGGTTAAAGCCGGCCAACTTTTGTAACATTTTTAGACAGCGAAAACGGTAGTTTAATGTTTTATCTCTCTTGCGGTTGATCGTACTACTCTTTCAGCAGGCAATTGTGACTCGGCTAAGCAGAGACGAATTAGTTTTTTTTAACAGATGTAAGTTAAAATTGACTAATATACCATATTTCGTGTTTTTATAGCAAAACATGGTCTAAAAAAATATGCAAACATTTGATATTCTTCAAGTAATTATAAATATGTTTCCTTTTCTTTTTAAATGCATTATCATGTGAAATAGTTGTTGATATTTTTATACAAGAAAAAAATGTAATAAATAGGTATTTTAGAGCAGTTTTAGTTAGGTAATTATTGTTAAGACCATCGGATCGCTTAAAATGTTTAAGAATTTAAGGTGATTTTTGAAAGAAACCATGAAAAGTTTAATATTGACAGTTTCTCAAAGATGTTTAAAAGATAAGCAATATAAGAGTGTACTAAAGTAATTATTTTTGTTAAATATCTAGAAATAAAAATGTTACAAGCCGCCGAAAATGGCTAAAAAATTAGTCAATTTTGGACCATTAAAAAATATTTTATTTTTATTTACCTGTTATAAAAATGAATTTCGTACATCCCCACAATAATCTGAATTTTAAATCCTCATATATAATTTAACTTAACTGATAAAAACCACCACGGTTTTGATCAAAAGTCGGCCAACTTTTGTAACATTTTAAGCCATGAAAACTATAATTAATATTTTATCTGTTCGTACTTTTTTTAATAGGTGTAAGCTAAATTTGTCTAATGTATCATATTTTTTCTTTTTATAGCAAAAATGATTTAAAAAATCTTGCAAATATTTGATATTCTTCATTTTAAAGAAAAGAAAGACTAATAATAATTGTTAAGAGCATCGGACTGTTTGAAATTTTTACGAATTTAAGGTGATTTTTTGACCAAAACTGTAAAAAAACTGAGTTTAATATTTACAATTTCACAAAGGTATTTAAAAGATAAACAATATAAGAGTGCGCCAAAGTAATTAGTTTTGTTAAAATATCAAAAAATAAAAATGTTACAAGCCGTCGAAAATTAAAGTTAAAAATTAGTCAAATTTGCACCATTAAAAAAATATTTATTTTTATTTTTCTCAGATAAAGATTACTTTCGCACATCTCCCCTATAATCTGTATTATAAATCTTCAAAGATATTTTAATTTAAATGATAAACGCGACCAGGGATTTGGTCAAAAGCCGGCCACCTTTTATAACATTGAAGTTGAAGGTCCGTCAAAATTTGTATAACAAAAATGATCAGTTTCCTCTTTAAAAAGCTTACATATTGAACAATATTTATTTTTGATGCCAAGAAAAATGCCGAGTAAGATATCCAATAATAGCAGCTACAGGACCTTTTAGACCACGCTCCATCAGCAACAACTTTTATCATTGGACGACCTTGATTGTCCACCTCTTCATTTTCAACTGCTAATTTTGTTTCCTCCAAGCCGGCCTCCAGCATTGATGTCCAAGCTGTTTCGTTATAAGTTTCAACTAGCTCATTATGAAGTTTGCCATATATTTTTTTGAAATGGAAGGTATGTCTAGTACGCTAAAAAATTCCCAAAGCTGGCAATATCCAATCCCGATTGAAACAGCGCCGTTCACGGCTGCTGTAGTTACATTAAAAATCTTTTTTTGAGAATCTTTAGTATCCACTGACACTGGCCGACAAGATTTTTCTAAGACAGGCCAGCTCATTATATTCACAATGGAAATACCCTCCCAATAATAAAAAAAATATTCGGAAAGCCCTAATACGTACCATTTTTTAATAGCCTAATTAGAACCTTTTATATTGCAGGTAAACAATTTTTACAACGGAAAAATTACCTAGGCTGGGTTGTTTACAACATTAGACATAAAATAAACGTTAAACATAACTCTTCTGTTGAGTTTCGAATTGAGTGGTTCTCTGTGTATCGATAAGCAAGTGTATGTGAGGATGGGAATGTCGAGTCAAACGCGCCGAAGTTGCAAAAATTTCTAGTGAAATCACAAGCCAGGCTATTTTCCGAGAATGTAAAAAAAGCCTACTTTAAATATTTTGATGTGTTAATTGGGGATCAAGATAAGCGGTGGGTTTCCCATGTGTGCTGTGTTAGTTGTAGTGTATCGTTGGTCCAGTGCATGAAGGGAAAGAGAAAAAGTATGCTTTTTGCAGTTCCAATGGTATGGCGAGAACCCACAAATCATTCTGACGATTGTTATTTTTGCCTGACAAAGATTGAAGGTTATTCCAAAAAGGGAAAGCACAATATAGAATATCCAAATTTGCAATCTGCCATACGACCTGTTCCTCATAATGCATGCATCTTCGACATAAAATAAACTACAATAGGTATAAATGGCAGATATGTGGGGACTTAAAAGTTATATCGATTTTAGTGGGACTTCAGGGAGGATTTACAAAATATTGTTATCTTTTTTTTTATGGGACAGTCGTGCAATAAATCAGCATTATGTAACAAAAATTTGGCCAGAAAGAAGCGAATTTCAACCGGGATCTCAAAAAGTTAAATTTATACCTCTTGTTGATCTCTAAAATGTCCTTTTGCCTCCTCTTCACATTAAACTTGAGCTGATGAAGAACTTTGTGAAGGCTTTGAATAAAGATGGTGATGGATTTAAATACCTAAGACAAGTCTTTCCCCAGTTAAGTGATGCCAAATTAAAAGAAGGCAGAGAGAGGATTTTTAGGCAAAAATATGGATGAAAATTATGAACAATTAGTTAATGAACTCTTAGATGCCTACAAAGCGCTTGGTGCCAGAATGTCATTAAAAATTCACTTCCTCCATTCCCATCTGTCATTTTTTCCTAAAAATTTGGGAGCTGTTAGTGACAAGCAGGGTGAAAGGTTTCACCAAGATATCAGAACAATGGAAATTCGGTACCAAGGACGATGGGATCCAGCCATGATGGGTGACTACTGTTGGTTTTTGAAGAGAGAAGATAGGACACCTCATAAACGGAAAAAATAAAGCTTAATTAGTGTTTTAAGTTAATATTTTTCTCATTTGCTTTTCTCTTAGATGTATGGTATGTTTAATAGGCGAAAACTGTAAACATAGTCAATAAACAGGGTTAAGAATTTTCTGAAATCATTTTTTCTATATATATTAAGTATCGTAACATTCGATATGGTTCTACAACTCTAACAAGAATACCCTACGTGCTACAACTTTCTATTTGTCATTTTCGTATTTGGATAGGTCCATCCTGTTAGATTATACTATTCTGATTTGTGTTACAACAATTTTTTTTTGTCGGCCAGTGAATTAACCCCGCACATTTTGCAACTGAAGACAAATGTTGATACCAATCCAATTCTCTTTTCGCTTTTAACATAAACTAAATCTAATGTACAAGAAAAGAGCCCATGATGGTGAAAGCTTAAAATTTGTTGAATAAAATAATAAATGTCAACTATTCTTCGCCCAGATTTACATTCAATCTCTTCCTCACTAAAACAAAAAAAAAACTTGCAATTACGTGTATCTAACGCGTAGAACGCGCTATAGAAAATTGTATTTTATCTACAAATCGTTTTGCTAAAAAAATAATTTATTAATTTCAACGACGGTTGTAAATTATAGATCTCAAAAAATCCTTGAAACTACAGAAGAAATGGCAATTTTATCCTCCTTCAGCTCTTAGCGACACTACATTGATGATAAAAAATGTACATTTAAATTTAAAGCTAAACGAGCCGCCCCTGACAACCTAATCTCCTCTCCGGTAAGGAAAATGGCAACAGAAATAACGTCTTCTATGGAACGCCGTTTTACTTTTTAGTCATACGCGTCTTTGATACCAAATTTAATTGCAAAACACATAAATGATGCTATCTGCATACAATTTTTATTCGTTTTAATTTTTCCGATATCGAATTTTTGCGGATACCGATTTTACCGAATGACATTCTTACGATAAGCAATTTCTTTGCAGACCATTTCAATTGATACCACAAAAAAGTAGTTGTTTATCCTTTTTTAACACATATACAGCCTACTTAAATTTTCTATATACATGCGTCTTTCCTTAGTTATTGCATTTCATCAAATCGATGTTAATAAAAATTGGTATGAAATAAATGCCATATACAAAAATCTGTTTAAATATTTAATATATTGACTCCTATTAAAATGTAATTCCTTCAAACTGGATCCCATTTAATTAATATTAATACCGAAAACATTAGAATGCAATAACGACTTTGTGGAGATTAATTTATTTCAACCGTATAAAGGCAAATCTGATTTAAGAAGTCATGTAATAAAAAAAAATTAATTTATTTTTATCGCATATCAAAAAAAATTAAAGCATCTTTTATGATATCATTTTTTTTTAATATCAATTTCATTAACGCCCTAAAAATTTAAATAGAATAATGCTCATTATTTTGATTTTAATAGCCGTTTATCTGTAATTTATACTACATCAAACGGATGTAACACGGACCCTTTACCATGGAAATTAAAATACTTGAAATATACATTTGAATAAATAAATAAAAGTTAATACGAGATTTAAATGTATAAGAGTTGTGGAATTTAAATGATTAGCGGGTATAAGGTAAGTGGTTTTATTTAATATGCATTGTTTTGATTTCGAATTTTTATTAATGTCGATTCTTGTGAATATCAATTTTCATTGAATGCAGCCACCTTGTTTCAATTTTAATTATCGGACGTGGAGCGATCTAGTGCAAAGTAGGAACAACAGGAGCAGAAATCTGTAATTTTTTAATACCCGAGTTTCTGGCTAGGCATGCGTTCGAAGATTTAAATGTGCATCTAAAATCAAGCGACTGTGTTGTGCACGACGTCATGACCAGTCGGATGTGAATAATGAAAAACATATTCGTAGGTAATCAGTGACAGTTGAAACGTGATTTATTATTGTTCGATTGGGAATACTTAGTTATTAAATTATTGTGGAATACAATATACACTCCTATATTTAAAATGCGACCACGTACAAAATTACAGAGCATAATGAAAAAAACGAACGTATCTAGCTCCCCAAATTCCTATTCCAAAACAAGCTATGCTACAATCCTTTGATGATTTCCTGGTCTAATCCAAGCAATAACAACGATTTTTGACTTAGTGTTTATATTTATACCAGAATAAAGAAAACAAGGTTTTGAATTTCCCAGCTATAATTCACAGATTACCACACACTGTAATTTGTAATGGCAAATTGCAATTTCTCCTGGAAGCTGTGTGCCGGCGACATGCTCTACTGCAGGTTTTTTGGCTTCTTAAACGTGATTTAAAGTAGGCTGACCAGATTTTTTTAAAATGAAAACAGTACATTTTGACGAAATGTAAAAATAGGTACCAGCGTATAATAATTAAGTAAAGTTTTGTCACTTTTACAGAATTCAATGACTTACAATAATAATTATAATACACATAGTAATATGGACTAAAAATAACAAAAATAATTAGAAAATGGTACCAGATTTCGCAAAATAGAGATCATTTGTCCGAGATTTCTCAAAATAGAGGATATTTGTCGTATTTATGGAAATAGTAAGAGTACCAGAGTTCATGGACCTGAAAAAGAGAACATTCGTCTTAAAAATCGTATATCTGGTCACCCTATTTAAAGCAAACTGTAGTAAGCTTATATAGGTATATCACTATATCTTTATTTACAATATTTCATTACAACAATTTCAAGTTTGTCTCCCTTGTTTAATATGTGAGTAATTATTATAATTTATAGGTATGTGCATTTCACTTTCAAAGCTGCGCGTCGATCAAGATACGAATTTACATAAATGAACACATCTACCCAGTGGTGTATTTTGAATGCCGTCTTAGATGGGAGGCAAACATTTGATAACTAAAAAAAAGTTCTAGGTTCTTATTGAAACAACATAAGCATGAAGACTAAAAAAAAACAAAGTTTTCATGTGTTTCTGAAATGCTTTATATAATGTAATTTTTGCTTGGGTTATTAGCTCGGGGGGAAGGGGGTGCAGGGTGCATTTGACTCCTACACCGACCCAAACCCGAAACCGTCGTATGTTGGAATGCAGAACATGTTATATTGAAGAATACCCCAAAACAAAACATAGCATGCATGCCCCATTAGCTTGGTAATTTTGTTCACAAGGTCTCTTTGCTCAATACACAAGTGTAATCTACAAAGCCGATTTTTTTTTATATTTTTAGTTCTTACATTCTGGTACTCACGCACATATTATGGATGTAAGCCAGGGCAAAATATGTGATAGTTTTATAGATCATAAAAACCGAGCGAGGGAGACATCAGCGAGAGAAATACAAAACTGAGGATCTTTTCTTTTTTTTTGTAATGTAAATTTTGAGTTGCGGCTGAAGGGCCCCCAAATACGTAAAACCCATTGACCGTTTTTTTGTCATCGCAAAACTTCGCCTCGCCCAGATGAGCTCCAAACATCTTAAGTAGTTAATTCAGCCTTGTTGCTTCTAGAAAAGCAGCCTCTATAACGCAACATACGAGTCCCCTTTTAATACTCATTGTTTATAAAATTATGATTAACACCACGACACACTTACAACGGTATGCCCACGCCGGCCGGTCTCTTCAGCATTCAGCAAGAAAATAAAATTGAAGTTTACAAATATCAGATTATCTAAAGTGCTCATAGTGAGGATTCGTGAAATTTATTTTTATTAAAATAATGAATTAATTTAAAATAAAAGTTAAGAATGTTGCAAGTAAAATAATTGCAGGGGAAACTTCCATACATATTTTATAATATGTGTTACTTGAGTTGCTGCACTAGTGCCGTCTATTGACATTTTTAGTTTTTACTTGCAATTAAAAAATACAAACCAGTCTCAAAAGTGTATACAGGTAGCTAAAACCATATTGTTCTATTATTATAGTAAATATATCCTAAATTACCATTTTTTAAATTTATCTTAACAGCTTGACGGTAAGCAACAATCCGCATTTTTGAAAATGTATTATTTTGGAAATTTGTTTATTGATTATAATTTCAATCTCGATTTCTACTGCCTGCAACTGCACAGGTAGGACGTAATAAACAGTATTGAAAATAAAAGTTATAGATTCAAAATAATTAGTTTAATAATTTTAAAAACATTTTATTGAAGCGTAAATTCTACAAATGTTTTTAAACGACAATGCATTACGGCCTATTTGACTTCCAGACGCTGTACATCGATGTGACGTACTTGCGCATGAAAGAGAGTTTAAATTCGGCCCGTATCATCGTCTTTTATTGCACAAATGATATTAAAAATTCAGCAAGCAAGATTATTAGAATGCAATCCAATGTTAGCGCAATACGCAAACTAACAAAGTTGGCTCATACTTCAGAACACAGAATACCAGACCAGAGGGGCTCCAGAATTTTACAAACCTTTTTGGGCGCGAAGACTTCTCTTTCGTATGACGACACATTCGAAAATTAATTTGGGTTATCGAACACACTCACGCGAACACATTATGTTTCTTTTGGGAGGCTATAGATGGCGAAACTTCCGATAATAAAAATGCATTCGAGGGGTTGTATTCAATCGAAATTGATATCAATGGAAATTGGTTTCAATGAAAATAGATAATCATAGAAATTGGTGTAAATGAAAATAGCATTCATAAAAATTGATAATCGTTTATATTGTTTCCCACAGAATACTACTAAGGTATTCGTTAAATATTGGATAAATATTGATATCAACAAATTTGTAAGTAATAAAATTATATTATAATAAAAAAAATGCATTTTAATTATAATAATATAATGAAAATTGAATTAATTTTGTAAAGACCCATCCAAATATCCTGACATACATTTTAATAGCTAAATCAAATTAATTGATTGTTAAAAATCTATATGAAGGCTTTAGCTCTGCATGTTCTAAGGATTTAGTTAAAATTACATTTTTATTATAATATTATAAAATAAATTGCCATAATGAAGTCCCATTCAATTTAAATTAATACCGGGCATATAGCAGACTAAAAAGTAAAACGGCGTTCCATAGTCTTCTAAGTTTAGTTTTTTTATTCACATTTGAACTTATTGCCATCATAACTATTAAATATTGCAGGTTGGTTATGAGTACTGTCCTGACTGGTATGCCTAGAGGATTAGGACATTATGACTACAAAAAATGTTTATTTTTATTTATCAATACTTACGACGCCAAACTATTTGGTGTGACTGTCTTATTAGGTTTAGAATGATCATCAAAATTGTGAACTACTGCAGATGAATGAAAAGCACTGAAAAATATTTTTATAATATAATAATCTCGAACCTCCTTTAAAAATATGTCTATTTTCGTATAACTTTTCCCTCGACATTTCCAACATTCGATCTAATTGAATCCCATTTATTAGGGAAATATTTTTTAAAATTAATTAATGATTCCATGGGTAATTGTTTTGAATACTCTGCTAACCTTGTTGTGTCTTTAGATTTTATCTAAGATTTTATAAGATATAATTTTGTACTAAACTGAATTTATTATTTCCATAAGAAGCTTCAGCACTGTCGCGTCGTTCTATAATAAGCTCACATATCTAGAAATGCCCCTGCTTGGGCCGTCGACCTAGCAACAATCGCAAACAAATCTGTATAAAATTACTTGCCGCAGGATTCTTGGCCCTCGTGAATGTGCTTCACTTTCCGACCGTGGAGTATTGTTTTGTTTTATGAGAAAGTGTCCAGCGCGCTACATTTTATATCAATCATATTATCATTATTCCTTTTTGAGTGTGGAACAGACTTTGACAAATATTGCTATTATTTGCAAATAATGTGTATTTATATAAAACATTATAATCATAGAAATGAAGATAATAAAACGTTTATTAAATTAAATATATTTTTATTTTTAAATTAATTAGAATGTAGATGAAGCGGCGCTTTACCCGAGCCTCTGAGGAGCTGCCCGCTACTGCTACTGAGAAGTATTTGAGAAAAAATCTAAAATTGTTCCTCGTTAATCATAGCTTTTGTTAGTAAGCAAAATATTAAAAAAATATAAGCTGCTTTTATTTGGCAATTATAAAAATCAATAATTTTTAAAAAAGGAAAAATTATATTATCAAAAAGGCAAAGTTTATCGAAAAACGTATTACCAAAATGGCAAAGTTTAGCGGAAAGCTCTCTTCAATCTTATTTGTTGTAGCTTATAACCGAAATTAGGATACCGCTGACAAAGGAGACCGAGTACAAGCCACTATTTGTTTAGCTTAACAAATGTCTATGTGAAATTTGAAACTTTTCGTCAACTTTAGAAAAGCAAAATTGTCTACGAAAAAAAATTGAAGGTTACTTCCAGTTTTACCGCAAGTGCCCCCTACTTTATTATCTTCAACAGGTACCTATATATTTTTTTAGACTAACGCATTCAGTCTAAAATTAGCTTTTCAGCATTAAATAATATTTGTTTTCAAAATGGCAGCATAGACAACAATTTATTTAAAATTAAGAGTCGTCTCTTTTAATATAAAAATACAGTGACTATAAAATACTTTCCAAAATAAACTTATTCCATAATTTTTTAAAACATTATTTTGATACTCAGAGAATTTTTTAATTTTATGACATTTCGTTTAATCAAAAGAGCATTTTACTCCAGTATTTCTAATAGCACCTTGTATATTTTTCACAGTCATCTTCGACATAAAAATATTATTTTCAAGATGGCGATATGCTAGCCGCTTTTGACAAATCAAAATAAATTTGATTTAAAACATTTAACTATTTTATAGTCATTTTAAAAGTAAAGGTTCTCTCTCGTGAAAAACATAAAATATGGCAATAATATTCGAGTAAATTGCTCTTTCCAAAAAACGAGAATACGAAAAAAAAATTCTCCTAAGCGGAACATTAAGTTTATCAGTAGTAATTATCTGGGTTAGTTTTTCCACTTTTTTCATATATTTAGGGGCAAATGTGTCTTTTTTTCGTTTTTATTTCGGTTTGACAGTGATTGTAACTTTAGTTATGTCATTTATTTATTGGTAGGGCATATAAAAAATGCGACCTTTTTAAAGTTCTTTTTATCCCAATAATTTTAATTTAAACAGTTTAATTATTTTTTTTGCAATGTATCCAGTTGTAACTTTTAGATCGAAGTAATGGCAGGAATGCTTTTTATATTGTCTGTATAGTTTAACAATTTTAGCTATTATTTATTTTTACGTGATTTTTATAAACTATCAAAAAGTATTTTTCTGATCAGTGTCGAAACGTAGGCATTTGATCTGAATGTTCAATAAACTTGTCCAGAAACGCTACTTTAACGTTTCCTTTTGAATTATTTTGTGGACGTGAACTACCAATAATGCTGAAAAACTAATTTTAAGCTGAGTATTTTGTAAAAATTCACAACAGGGCTATAGTATATACAGGCTAAGCTTTCACTTTTTTTTAACCTTCCGATCGATTATTGTTACTATTCTCTTCATTTTCTGACGGTAAAACCTCACAACTTCTATACTTGAAGTTTTTTGGTATCTATTTTAGGAGCCCTGTAGGTATAACATGATCATATCTCTAAAGATCCTGTCCCTAGTCTATGCAAATTAGAGTTTGATTTATATAAATCGGTACATTTGTTCAGATGTTAAATTAAAAAATATAATTTTAGTTCGTAAACATTTTTAGGACCATCCTGTATACACGCATGTAACAACCTAAAAAATATACATACATACTGTGCCTTACAAATCAATTAAGATCGTTTGAATTCGCGTAATATAACTTTTTTATACTTACTTGGAATTAAATTCCGTAATCACTTTGGAAGATCTATTCTTAATAAATCTACAAAACATAAAAAAACAAATCAAAAAATATTTCATAAAAAAAAGTTCAAATACCAAGGGGGCCCATACTTACTTAAACGCTAACACAAAAATACCCAAATTTATATATTATTATATATCCACTAGCAACGAGCAACTGCATACATTCGTTAATGGAAAAAAGAAAAACCGACTACCGAGTACGGTGCTGGCTGTTGATGAGAGAGACCGTGTCGCATAAGCTGTATGAGTTAAAATAGCTTGTAATTTTGACGACGGAAAGCGCGCTATATCCTACTGTGGACGGAATATTTTGGCTACCCGCCTCACAAATTATTCATTTGATCGTCGATGAGATTTAATTTTTCGGACCGTAGCTCTTAAAGTAAATTGGTTTTCGAGTGAGAGGGCGAATGTTTCTTCTATTTCATTATGGGTGTATACCATTCCTGCTGGGCTATGTAAAGGGGAGTATTTCGTGTAGGTTTTGCCTCTTAAGGTTTTGCTAAGCTTCCATACTGAGTTGTCTTGGGGGGATAGACCTTCTAAAAATAATTGCCATTTTTCGTTTTTGTGGGCTTTTATTAGTTTTTTGATTTTGTTTGCTAGCCTGTTTGCTTGTGTGTTTATTCTGTAATCTCCTGTTATTTTGGCTTGTCTTTTGAGTCTGTTTCTTTCTGTTATTTGTTGTCTTATTTCAATTGAAAGAGAGTATGGGTTGTTTTGCCTTATGTGTACTGTGGTTTTGGCGTGTCCTGTGGCTGCCTTTATGTTGTTTGTTAGCTGTTCTATGGCTCTGTCGATTTGTTCATTTGTGTTTATGTTCTTTGGTTCCTCTGTGTTTTGTGTGATGTAGTCTTTTAGCTTGTTCCAATTTATGAATGTTTGTGTATGGACTTCTTGTTTCTCGTAGAGGTTTCCAATTTTGAGGGCTATTGGCGTGTGGTCTGATGATCCTAGTTCGTGAATGTTTTCGATTTGGGTGCTGTATGGAAAATTTTTTGTGAGTGCTACGTCGAGAATGTCTGATGACATGGCGTGAAATTGAGTGGGTTCTAGTGGGGCGTGTATGGTGATGAGTTCTTGATTTGTATAGTTGTTGAGTGTTGTGCCTGTTTTGTTAGTGCCTCTGCGTTCCCATCGCCGAGATTTGCTGTTTAGGTCTCCTGCTAGAATTGTTCGGTGTTCTGAGTTGAAGAGTTCGTCTAGTTCTCCTGTGATTAGGGGCAATGTTGGTGGTTTGCATACTGAGTGGACTTTTATGGTATTATCTTGCATGTTGATGTAGATTCCTGTGCGTTCGATGTTTTCTGTGGGGGGTGTGTTGAAAAAGATCATGCTTTATGTTGTTTTTGATGATTATGGCTGTTCCTCCTCCTATCCTCTTTGGTCTATCTGTTCTGTAGATTGTGTAGTTTTTAATGGTGTATTTTGTGTGTGGTTTTAGGAACGTTTCTTGTATTAGGGCGACGTCAACTTTGTTTTCCATTAGGAAGTTTGCAAACTCGTGTCCTTTTGGGTAAAGTGAGTTCGCATTCCAACTTATTATGAATAGTTCCTTTGGTTTGATTGTGTTATCCACTTGTGATGTTTAGTAGGGTTTTGAACATTGGCCTGTTTTTGATTAATTCTTCTATGTGTGTTAATCTTGTGTTCAGTTCTTCTTCACTCAGTGTTAATAGTAGCATGATGGGGTTTGTGTTCGTGTTCCCTGTATGTGTATTTGTTTCTTCGTTATTGGTGTTGATGATGTTTTTTGTGAGTTGTGCGTATGAAATGTTCTGTGTTACTTGTCTTGCTGGGGGTCTGGCTATGTTGATGTTTGGTGTTGGGATTGCGTTTTGCTTGTTGTTTGGGTTTTTGGGGCATCTTGTGTCGCTGGCAGGATGTTCGCCGTTGCAGTTGCAGCACTTAGGTGGAGATGTGGTGTCCGGTTTGTTACAATTTTTGTAGAAGTGGTTTCCTGCGCATCTGTGGCATTTTGGTGAGGCATTACAGTTTGTGAGTGAGTGTCCATACTGCTGGCATCTGTGGCATTGTAGGATGTATCTATTTTGTGAACTTTTTTGAGGTTCTATTGTCACTGACATGTGGCATATTCTGTTTATGTCGTGGATGTGTGATTGCTCCTTTCGAATTAGGCATTTTACCATGCTTGATTCGTAATTCTTCCTGTTTCCTAGTTTGAACCATGCTACTTCGCTCGGGGAAAAGCCTTGGTCTTCTAGATCTTTCTGAATGTCTGTGATGGGAATTTTCTTGTCTAATCCTTTGATAATTATGTTTAATTGTTTGTCTTCTGGCAGGAAGTATGTGTGGTATTCTATTTGGTTGTTTTTTAAAAATGTTGTGATTTACCTGTGGTCTTTCGGAGTCTCCGGTGTTAGTGAAATTCCTAGTTTATCTTTTTTAGGGGGGGAGAATTTTATGTTTTTCTCCTTTAGGGCAGAGTGGATTTTTACCCAATTTGGAGTGGTTCTTATTATAGTTGGGACTGTTTTGGTTTTGTGTTTGGAGGTGGTGTTTTCTGTGTTGTTAGGTGTGTTTTGTGTATATTTTTCGAATACGGAAATGGGTTTGTTGGATTTTGGGATGTTTAATGGCATGAAAAGTGGTCTTTGATTACTGCTTTTGATTTTTAGCGTTGGGAAATCTTGGGAGTCGTCGATTTCCATTTCTGTGTTTGTGTTTGATGTGTTTGTGTTTATTATGGGTTCGGTGTGATTAGTGCCGATTGTGGGAGTGTTTTTGTGTGTGCGGATTTCTTCTATTAGTGTGTCTATTTTTCGGTTTAGTGTTAGTTTGGTGTCTGTAAGTGTTCAAATTTTTTGTGTTAGGTTGTTATTTTGTGTTTGGAGTGTTTGTATTAGTGTTTCGAAGTTTTTAATTTTGTTTTTTAAGTCTTGATTTTCTTCGAAAAGCTCGTTGTTATATAGTTTAATGTCTTTTGTTTCTTTTTTAATAATTTTTTCAGGGTTTTTTGTTATCGATACTTTTGAAGTGGATTTGTAGGGTAGGATTGATGGGGTTAGGATTCAGGAGGATTTACTTGGATCACCCATTTTTTTAATCAGCTTTCTTCTTCGGTAATGCGGTATGTAGAAGGTAACTTTTTGTGCGGACTCCGAGGATCCTGGCACATCCTTGTTCTTTGTTTCACCACTGTTTTGAGTTATTGTTTTTGTTTTGACACCGCACAGTTTATTTATTGGCGCCGTTTTGGCGAAATCACTATTCACTTGACCGTTATAAACTTTGTTCGTAGGGTACGTACACTGTTCATTAAAGTTGTCGCTCGACATGATAGACCTGTTGATCATTTGATATTGAGAGCACGTTTTTCAGTCTGGTATTGGCAGTATGTGTGCGTGCGGCTCAATTTTTTTTGATGGCATCATAATTTCTAGTAGAGCCTGGCTTGACCGCATTTCGGGATCTAATGATGTATCATCATTTGCGAAGTAATTCCTGTTAGGATTTGGAAGTTCTGAAGTTGTGTTATTCAGGCACTTTTGGTTTTTTTTATAAAGGAAGTTAGCAACCGCTAGGGGAATTGTGAAAATGACCGTCACGCACTAACACTTTTTCTTCGTTCCACCGTCTCCAGAGGACAAGCCGCTGTCAATTTGCCGCCTAGGCATAGCAGAGTCCGAGTCAAGCCTTCTTGAGAAACCCTCTACACTCGTCCAGAACATCTGACACACCACTCGTTAACTCTGTTGTGATCCACAACCAGATCCAGACTCTATTTGGTTAGACGGAGGTAATTTTATTTATTTATATATTTTGTTTTATTTGTATGCATTGGTGCTATAAGGGAAGTTTTATGTTTGTCTAAATTCAGACGTGATTTTGATTAAAAAAAACTCTCAGAAAGGGGTAATATTATATTATCTGCATAGTTTATTTATTTCTAGACATTCGGCTATAAAAGGGTTTAATCTTTAAATAAATTTAGACTCCATTTGGTTGAAAACTCATCAGAAGGAGAGAATAATATATTATCTGCATATTTCGTTTTATTTATTAATATTTTGGGCTATAAAAGGGTTTGTATGTTTTCATAAGGGTTGATCTTTACTAAGAGATGTTTTCTCTTTAGGGTTTTTTTATTTTTCTCTTACGACTAGAAAACCTAGAAGAGGATTGGGCCACGAAGACCAAATCCTTGCTTGCTTCAGCATTGGATCTAGTGCTGCTCCCACCTGAATGTCCCCGTCTAGGTGACATTCCTCATTTCTTCGTCATTGCTTGTACCTGCACGACTAACAGTAGTCCAGAGCTGTTGAGCACGTCAGATAAGTACCAGCCATATTACAGCTTATTACTGAAATAAAATCTAAAATTACTTTCCTCGATACAGTCAGTTAGTCAAATTTTTATCTTTTTATCAATTGATGTTTTTTCTTAATCTTCATCTTCCTAGTTACGGTTGACTGGCTGTTCGAGTGACTTTTAGTTAAAATAGTTATTTAATAACAAGTTAGTCAGTTCAAGTTACATTTAAATTATAAATTATGGTGTCTGTATTGGTTTTATAATTGCGTATGACACTGTTTTACACCGAATTCTATTTTATGACGTCATAACATCGACCGTGTCACTAGATTTATTTTTGCATACTGTTGCATGTATACTCTATTAATCTGTATATCTACATAATTATTTTAAGCATTTTAAATATTCAGCATCTAGTGTCCGCGTAACTGCACACTGTCCTCATTCTAGGTTTTTTTTCATAAATGTTTCTATGATCTAATTAATATAATGTTATGATCTAATTGATAATATTTCGGTGATGTAACATACATTTTAACATAACAGTGAAATTTTGCAAACTCTTTTCTTTATTTTCCCTCTTATCAGTTTCTTTTAATATTAATAATAATATTTTATTAATTCAAAAGGTCAAATATTGACAAAAGTTTTATCATATTCTGTCCATATTTTTGTATAAGATTGTATCAAGCTGTGTCGCTGTTAGTACGAGACAATTGCAGTAATATATACAGATAGTATATTTTAAAATTTTGGCGTTTTACTGCTGTACCTACTTACAGTGAGACCCTCATAATAATACTATTATTCTCTCTAACTTGCACCAACTCTAGGTTCTTCAAGGCCTTGAATAACTAGCAATTTATCTCGTTATCCTGGTTACTATAGAAGTATTTTTTTTTTAACTTTAAATATAGTACCATAGTTTTTGGCACCCAATGTTTTGTTCCGCCATAGTTATTGGCACCCAACGTTAATTTTCCGCCATACCCTGGATCCACTAACTTTAATGTTTATTTGTGGTGTCGGTCGATCAAGTTTTCTAATTTTAATATTGTCATAGTAGAGCTAAAATTATGAATTTGTAAATACTGGATTGAATTCATATTTATGCAACTAAACAGAACCAATAGAACGAAACATTCAACAAAACACGACCGCGCGCGTGATTCCAAATAAACAAAGAAACTTGTGTTCTGCCGGCGTTCGGCATGCAGCTACAAATCGTCCATAAATCACCGTCTTAAGCCACGTGTGGCGCTCGACCTATCCGACGTGTCAATTTCAAAAATAATTCACTGTGCACCCACAGTCTCTGGCCCGTCGGAAAATGAGCCTACGCTGGAGATCTTCAGGTCGTGAAACTTGCTTGTTCTTGTTGCCGTTAGAGAAAAAATCTATATGGATATTAGAGATTTATTCTCGTATTTGTTTGTTATACAAAAATATTTAAAAAAATACCAATTGTCGAAATTAGGTGTGTTCTTATGCACCAGCCGCCACTGACTATATTAATAAAAATGTAATACAATATGCGTCAAAGAGTGCGCACTACACTACAGCAGTAATCAGTGTCTAAAATTCAACAAACGGAAACCCCTAAATGTCAGAAATTGAAACACGGATAATGAATTAAAATTTTACCAAAAATACATTTAAAAAATATGTAACTAATAATCGTTCAATGCATTCAATATCAAACGCAAAATTAAACAAACGAATTCACGATCGCTCAACCAGGTTAATATTCACCTGAATGTCATTACATCGTGTGTTTGTAAAATACATGTGATAAAAATACCGAAGTACGAGGAAGCAAGAAAGTCAGTCAAATGAAGGGTTAGTTCATAATAAGGTTCAGAACTCTATACAAGATGTAGTATATAGTGGAGCATAGAACTCAAAGTTTGACTAGTACAGTGTGGTAGAGTGGCTCAAGCTAAGACTAGTTGTTAAGATTAAGTTTTAGATATAAGCTGTAAGATGTAAAGATCGTGCATGTGATTACCGACAGCTTTAATAATGTTAATAAACAGTTTTAATATTTTTTTTTCGACATCATGGATTTTTATTTAGGAAAACCTATTAGTATTAAGAATCCCCTTTTTCCATATTTCATATTCTAGCCGTGACTGAATCCTAGTCACGATATATGGTGGAATAGGTCGTTTTGCCAACACGACATACGGTGGAGGCGCCGTGTTCTTTCCCGCGTGTCAAATCCTCGAATTTGTCGTTATTGTTTATACGTATTCTTTTTTTCGGTACGAGATGTTCAGGACAAACAAAAGTTGTGAATGTGGAAATTGTATAAGGGAAACGTCTCTGAGACGTCATACTCAGGTGAGTTGGCATACTAATGCCATTCTAATATGTCACCAATATCACTATATTAATAAAAATGTTGTAATACAATATAGGTCAAAGGGTGGCACTACACTGAAACAGTCTAATGTCTAATATACAACAAATGGAAATTTTTAGGAAAAAAAATTATATTAAATTACTGGATATAAGCAGTTCTTGTAGTTCTTGCCTTGGACCAGTCATCCAAACTGTTGCACCGGATGGGTTTTGCCGTTGGCAATATATTTTTACTATGTGAGCTTATCCTCGATTTTTAAAATAAGTTATCTAATTTTGTTTCTGGACCAAATTAGTCACACATCTAGGAATTCGATTTTTTTAGACCAAAAATTTTTTATATAGGTTCTGGCTGACTATGCTACTTAGAAGGCATGGTATGACAACTCAACTGGATATATTTTGCTGAAAATTGATCTGAAACGAACAAAATATCAGAAATTCGCTTAAAGCCGTTAGGGAGGGACCAGTACTACACTTCGTCGCAGTGCAGTCAATATCAGCGACTGCATGGAACAGTGGTTATCTGGGTGATTAAGAAACAAGATATATTCAAGTGTAGCAGGAAAAGATTGTAGTTTAAGTAGTAGTTTAAGAATATGGAAAACCGTTTCTTTGGATTAACGACAAATAATGTCAGAAAATTCGCTTATGAAATTTCCGAAGCTAATCAGATTAAACATAGATTGTCGACTATGATTAAAGTGACACTGGTTACAAGGGTTTAGAGGGTCTATTAGTTGAATGTCACTACAACGTGTGTTTGTAAAATACATTCCAAGGCTTCGGTATTCACGAAGCAACAATTTACAAAATACTTTCAGTCACTATTAGCAATTCTAGAAGAATTAATATTTCAACTAAATAAAGGTCACGGACTGTTTCTAGTAAAAATGTTAATGGATGGACCACCAGTTGATTCAGTGGCATTTTGTCATGAAACCGGATGAGATCCGGAGAGAAAAAACATTTTTACTACAACTAGATGGGTATGCGAGTTACAAAAACTTGGATTGTTTGAGATATTCCAAGGAAAATGGCATTGTTATCCTTTGATTTCCTCTTCTTCTTCCACTGTACGGAGAGAGTGCAACTTCTGGACGTTAGTTTTCATAACCATTTAGCCACCTACTGTAATATAGAATTAAAAAATGTCTAAAACACATTACTCATTACCAGGTGTCTGAATTATTTAAGAACGCGGATACAAATACGGCTAATTTGAAAACTAGATTTTTTGCTACGTGAATTTTTCTTTACAATCCACATGTGCTCGAAGATTGGATATTTGGTGCGTCGACAGTAACATAGTTACCAGCCTCGACAGTTACAGACTTCCGGCATCTCCCAGCAAAGATAACAATCAATTCTCCAGGGTATCTACTTTGACAGAGCAACAACAGCCTAATGAAGATGCACATTTAATTTCTAAAACTTTTGGAGTCTAAAACGAATCTAAAAATGGGAATGTACTCAAACAGTTGAAGAATGAAAAGAACATTATTGCTTGCGAGGGTCCATACCTCTAAAAGTCAACACAACCATGATATACCAGTTACCGAAATCCGTCCCTTGATTAGATTATATAGAATTAGATATATCAATCGTCAGTCAAAGCGGTTGGTGTCCAAAAAGAATTCCACAATCCTGAAGAAAACTGCCAATTCCACAAAAAAGCGTGTAGTTTCAGATCGACCTCAGAAAATTTCCGTAGCAAATATAATAGTGACGACGAATACTGCGACTTTGAAGAAAATGGTAAAACATGTAGTTCAAATGTCGAATCAATTCAAAATCCAAAACGTTCAATTGTGACATCTATTCTTGTTAGTTTACTGTAATTATTAACTACGTTATTCATTTTAATAATATTTCTGTTTTTCTTATATAATATATATTTTTGTTAATAGATTCTAATACAATACTTTTAGAAGTATAAGGCTTTAAAAAAAAATATGCCATCTCATATACGTCTTCCCTATTTACCTCTATCTAAAATGATTATCCGGGCTGACAACGAAATACGTGCTAGTGGAACATCAATAAGTATAAACACTAAGGAAATTTCTACGCCGCGGGCATAGCAGAACACGTCTGGTTAAACCAACATGGGGTGCAGTCGTCCGAGGCTAAAAGTTTGCATAGAGAGCACTGGCGAAAACGAAAGTATATAGTTTCGTAAAAACGAATCAAGGCATTTTCAGCAAGCCTAGTGTCGATATTCCAAATATGCGGAAGCCGCTTCTATCTCAAAATGATCTCCTAAAACTTCGCGGTTCAGGTAACCAGAGGGCGGAGAGTTCACGCATCACCGCGTACGATTAGTATATAAGCCCGTGGCTTTAGAGTTAGTAATCGAGAAAAGAAAAGTCATTATAGCATTTAGCTGACGAAAAAACACAAAGAAGACCCCGAACATAGTTAGCATTTAGTTTGAAAATGATTGGATAAATTTACCATTCGGAACGTTGTGAAACCAGTGTAATAACGATGTAAGTCCGACAGACCGAGTTTAGTGAAGGTATAGGTTTGTACTAAAGATTTTCTTTTTAAAGTACCTATGTCTATGTAGACACAAATCTCCCTGCTAGAATAACTTAAAGTGCTGCGAGTGTGACAATCCTAGATTTTTCGGGACTTTCTTCTGTCTGTTGATGGTATTACAAACGTGAAGGCCGTCTCGGTGCGGTGGTAGGCAAGTTTCCGGAAAAGTTTGATTGTGGTTATCTACATGACCAGAAACAAATCTTCGAGTCGAGCCATGAAACCTGTTGCTGAGACATTTTTATTTTCTTAACTTAAAACAATTATTACAATTTTCTATACTTCGGATATGATCAAATATCCGACAAAGTTCGAGTGTCTCTTAATGGACTGGTAAATTGTTCTAGAATTAGAACAAAAGCCCAAGTACTAGCCGCGCTCGACGATGCTGTTCTTTAAATGTAATCGTCGCTGACTGGGCCAAAACACTTGAACGTCGGACTACTAAAAAAAACAAACAGGTTGGAGATAGTTAAAAGTAATATTATAATAATAAAATAACTCTAGTTTCATATAAACAACAACTAAACACCGATATCACGCATAACTTAGCATGCCTGTTAATATTTATTCAATCCAGTGGTCAGTAAAAACCGCACTGGCGAAAGAGAATAAGTATGAACCGATTAATCGATAATATATTTCAAACCGAATAATCTTTTAATTGCTTATAATACTACATATATCTCTTAATTTTGTATATAAAAATAACCACAGAAATCAAAAGTTTTAATTAAGTATCTAAAAAAATCTAACTACCAACTAAGTAAGAGATATAAATTAGTAAGATGTATGTAGCCTTGGAGAATGTCCAGGAGAAAGAAAAGCCTTTTTTTATATGTAATGTTCTACATTTCGCAAATCCATATAAAAGTAAATGTAACATCGGTATAAAAGAATAAGTTACATCTTATATCCGTTTGATCTACCATAAAGTCTGTAGTTTCAGATAAAATCATCCAAATAAACTAAAAGACAATATAGGATATCTTTTGAGCTAAACGAAAGTCTGGGATATTTATTCATTATCATAAATATTTACCAGTGCTGTGTTGTTGATTATTCCGAAAAATAAGAAGAGAGAATAGTAGTTTCACATTTAGTTCTCTTTTTATAGACCAATAGTTTTCAAATAGAGTAAATTGTACAAACGGAATTCGACTGTCGGAAATTCGAATTGTTTGTTTCATAAACCTGAATATCATATTGAGATTCTAATTATTTAGACCTACCTTTCTAATGGAAATGGACCGGAACGCAAGAAAATGAATTTAATTCGCTCCGCTTCGTAAATTATCAATTTTTGCGTTCTCGATGCTACTTTTAGTATAGTACAACGGTAATATTCATATACAAGCTTGGCGTTCCGTTTGATAAAAATATCACTTTCCAGTACTGATTAAGCTCATAAGTATAATTTTTATTATTGTAGTTTAATTTCTTCTCTCCCCCAATGACTTGAAGTTCCCTGTTGTTGTAACTGTAGGTACCTAGATAAGTTTGACGCATTTTGGCAAAAATGTTGTAAGATACATTTTAAATTATATAGAAAACCATAGAGGTTCCTTGAAACACTGTCATCATCGTTATTTCGAATAAGAAACTCTGTATATTTTTCAATTTTTAAATTTTACAGTGAATTTTAATTACATTTGATATAACATATCATATACCCAAATTTATTTGCTTTCCTGATATTGACATTTAAAATTTTACATTTTAAACATTTTAACCAGCTATAAAATCTAAACGGCAGGAATTATAACAAAACGGTTTATACTTTCCTGTCTTAATTTGTAAGTACATCAAGTTCTGCTCAAATCAGAGCTTCAAAATCTTCAACTTCCGGTTTAGCCGGAAGTTGGTCCCATTTTATAAATATTTAAAAACTAGGATTAGAAAGTGCAAACCGTTTTGTGATAAATCAAACCATTGAGATTTTACAGCTGGATAAAATCTCAAAATGTCAAACTTCAAACGTCATTATCACAAAAACAAATAGTATAAAACATGTTACATGGAATGTAATTAACTGATGGTCAGATGAAACCGATCACCCAAGTTTTCACGTACATTTCAGACTCAGTTAATTCGGAGGCCGAAAACAATACCAACATGCGATCCTCGTGTTTTAATAGCACATTTCCTTTATTCTGTTAACGTGTCCACCTTGCCGTTTTTATTAAAGAAACTGCTATATACAAGGCATTAAATAGGACCTTTACAATTCCGCAAAATTACATGGCTTCCGAAAATCAAAAATAATAATTTTAAGATATCTGGTTTTACTAAAATGATTAGGGGACTTCTAAGAAAAAACGATTTTGGGCATAGATATATATCCATGGTTTTGGCGGTTCTCTCAGTTATTTTCGAAAATACAACTTTTCTTTGAAAATTTGTTATTTTTTTAGTTACTTACCTCCAACCTACTCAAAAACATTCGACTGACAGAGTTTTTCAACATAATTCATTTCACCTACATATTTTTACTTTCTCATTAGCCAGCCATTTAAATATAAAATTAAGGGTGTGTGCAAGATTAGTGAATTTAAGTTGATATCTATATCTGGTGGTTCAACAACAACCTCTCGTCACAGATTAATAACCAATCTGTCGTGTTAATGATCTGCCAAAAAAAAGCCAATTATATTTTTTTTGGGTGTGATTTCTATAGATGTGTTAATTATAACAGGGCGGTTTTGAATTTTTTTGACTGGGTCCATTAGTAATAAATTTAATGAAGTTGGTAAAAAAGAAAAAAAATAATTTTTTAGGTTCATCAAACCATCAAGTATCAATTTATTTCAATTCCATTTGTTCACTGTATTTCTCGCGTAATTAGCTTCATTTTAGCAACGGACATATCTCACTTAGTAGCACAAAAATAGGGCTACTGTACCTACAGGGTGGTCCAACAGTGAGTACAAGTAAAATAGCTCTGTAATTATAAGAACTAAAAAAAAATGTTTTATCTAAAAGCTGTAGGGACTTATAAAAACTAAAAGAGCATTCATAGAAGTATCCAAATTGAATAAAATGTACAGGGTGTCGCATTTTAATTTATCGACAAAAGTTGAACCCAGAGTTTCGCTTTACCCTGTATTCTGTTAGAAAAGATCTCAAAGAAACACCTTTTATTTTAAAAGAAGGACACATTGGCAACTAATCTGGCGTGATAAACTGATAATGTATGCCCGTATTGGAAAGATGCAAGGCGTCAAATGTACCTCTGATATTTTAGAAAAGTGATCATAAATTTTGAAATACCCTATATAGACCCTAACAACAATATAACGGTCAAAAAAATAGTATGGAACACCATATAATAATATACATGGTGATCTATTTAAAAAGTAGTAAGTTTGGTTTGTATCAAACTTATATGCAATCCTGTATATACTTAAAAATAATTTTAGTTTGTTGCTTTCAGGAATTCCTACAACTTATGGACACACATTTATTATTTAGTTCCTATTATAGAGCTATATTACTTATAGGCACTGTTGGACCACCCTGTATGTAGAGCAGCCGTGTTTTAAATGTATTAAATGAAACTAATTACACAAGAAATACTGTGAAAAAATGGAGTTGAAATAAATTGAAAATTAAAAACAAATTTAATTTATTTTCTTTTAACCCCTGTAATTTTACTAATAACGTACCCAGTCAAAAGACTTAAAAATCGTCCCGTCATAATAAACACATTTATAGAAATCACATCCAAAACTTTAAAAAATATAATTGGCTTTTTTGTGACCATTAACACGAGAGGTTGTGGCTAAATTGCCAGATATCGATATCACCTTAAATTAACATCCTGTGTTTTTCAGTAAGTTGGAGATAGCTAACTAAAAAAATTAAAAATTTTCTGAAAATGATTACATTTTTGAAAATAACTGAGATATCAAGAAACCGCCAAAACGGTTTTTTCTTAGAAGCCCCCTAATCATTTTAGTAAAACCAGAAATACATTATTATTTATGATTTTCAGAAGTAATACATTTTTGCGGAACTGTAAAGGCTCTGTTCGACGCCCTTAAAAAACAGCACACGTTAACAAAATTTAAAGGAAATGTCCTAATAAATCACGAAAATCGGGGGTAAAAAATTAGCCATAGCCATAGCCATTTTACCATAGTTGCACACCATTCTATTTATTTCAGATGCCTGAAATATAAACACAAACGTTCTACCTTTGATGATTTTCTGTATAAAAATATTTTTCTTCTAAATACGAGAATTTTTAATATATTTATATAATAGTATTATATCTCGAACGTTGCGCCGTAAATACTGGCTTCTTGTTGTAAAAATACTTTCCAGGCGTATGGCTGTAATCAAAATTTTACACAACAAAGGCAAAGTTAATTTGTTTTTAGGGGCTAGATTTATATATATATTAAGGTAGATAGATAGACAATAATTTATAATTTTGTAATAACTATACAATCCTATAAAGTATAGTTTATTTCAATTATTTTAAGATTTTAATTTATTTAGTATTTTTATTATTATTTATATTTCACAACATTATTTATGTATTTTGCAGAAAATAAATTATTCTCCCTCATTAAAAAAGGTTTTATTTCAGGAATTGAATTTTACCGAATATCTAATCAATCATTTTATTAGGCTGGCATTTTGTTGTTGTTGTATAATGTATTGACATACAAATTTTACCAGTTTGTCCCTATATCGCATTTTATTTTTATGCAAATTTTGTAATCCCCTAGATAAGTAGTTTCTTATTAACGATTTTTTTATATTTTGTGAAGCCGCCATTTTGTTCCGCCATATTTGATTGTGACCAAAATGTAAACTACCCCCTAAAAAATTAGGGAATGTTATTCAGAGTAACGAAGTTGATAGTAACGCAATGAAAACGAAACGACTCTACAACAATATTAAAAAATAAAACTTCGTTTAACACAAATAAGCTCATATTTTATATAACTGCTATAGTCTTCCAGATAAGGTACTGGATTATCTTACGTGAGCCACCCTGTAGGTGACCATTCGGCCAGTTTGCCTAAACCATTCCATAAATAGATGTTTTTTAATAACCTTTAAACCGAATTGGAGTTGAAAATTATATTCAAAGATGTTATAAATAAAACAAAAAATATCCGTAAAACCGCCGAACCCTCCACCACTAGAGGTAGATTTTTCTAGTGCTTGGAGAGGATCCAGCCGGTATTAGAAATGAATGCAAAAAACGTTTATTATTGCTTATTTGGTACAAATAAGGTCTTTTTGCATTAAACTAAACTTTAACAACGATAAAAATATTTTGTTTGGTAAAGGTTAATATTAAATAATTTTAGCGAACATCCATTCGTTCAAAATGATAATTAAATCGGAAGAATTATTGGGTTCTTGTAGTTCCTGTTTTTTATAGTTCCAATAGCTTCGCCTCAATTTTGTCACTTTGAACCATTGCTATATAGTCAGCTATCGGAAAGTAGAAACTTGTTGAATTTCCGTTTCTTCTCAAGAATTTTACGTGATAAAAACCACCTTCAACTTTGAGTATATACTCCTATATAAAAGCAAACGTCATGTTTTAATTTGTTAAATGTTATTAGCAGAAAATCATTAATAGAAGTATACTATTTCTAGTGAAATATCCGACTCACTACATAATACTTTAGAAACTTTGCATGTTTTCTTTCTTCTTTCTCTTAAAAACACATTTCTCTTTACTGTTTTGTTATTTTTTACCATCTTCTTGCTTTCCCGTTCTATCTCAATAGTGCGTTTAGTTTAGCAATTAGTATTCGTATATATTTTTGACTTTCTTTCTCGCTTTCCTCTTGTAACCTTTACTTCGTGCTGAGCTTTTGGGAAAGGTCAAGTTGTTTCAATGAAAGTAATATCGCTAATATCATTGTTTCTTTTTCCTAAAGTGCCGTTCTGGATATTTCTTGATCCATTGGTTTGTGCCACAAGTTTTCATGTAAACTTTTCGAAGTTTATGGTTGCGGATTATCAAACTTTGAAGATATTTCTTGCTAAATGTGTCCATCGTTTTTAGGCTTTAGTTTTCAATATTGTTTTGCGCGTTTGAAGAAGTATTTCCGGTATTATCTTCGTCTTTAGGAGTCAGTGGCATTGTGTATTCTTTATCAACAACTTGCTTGCAGAAAATTGGATTCAGAAAAACACAGCTATTTTCTGGCCAGATCCCTGTATTATTAAACGAATTTTCTATATTTGATGAAGTAAAGGGGTTTAAATATGCTTTATCCGCAAGCTCTGCTATATTTGCATGGTTGTAAGTTGATATCTCTACTCAAAATTTTTATAATTTGCAAAAAACTCATCTCTGCAGGCCATCCAGTATTTCTTAAAAGTACTCTCTGGCTTTCTCAAGCCAAAAGGTGTTTTTTTCTTTTTATAAATCCTTTTCTTAATTCAAGTCCTAAAAAAGGTTTTTTTATACTGAGTTTGAACTAAATTTTTACGAGCTTTTAAGTTAGCATCGATAAAATCATGAAAATATTTCATTATACAGTATTCACAAAACATAATTAAAAACAATCTAGTCTTTTAGAAATTTTTCCTCTGTTTTACTTATATGCCAGCTATGAGGAATATTGGAACCAGGTATTCATACGCTAACTTTTGAATCTGTAATCCAATCCATAATATGAATCTGATATGGCTGAATGTATTTTCTGAGGAAAGTTTCTTAAACTTGTGGAAAAACTTGCGCGCAACCCTGTACTTATCTCCATATTTATTACATGGGTGTTCACAGTTTCCCAAATCTTCCAGTCATTTTCTACTTTCGTCATAATTTTTCTAGCTTCGCATTTTCTTAATTCTGGACTGCAATGTTGTCTGGCTGCCTTGTTAAGCCGCATTATTTTGATAAAACTACAAAAAATGCATTTTTGAAAATCTGTTCATCGACCTGTCGCACAGTGTTGCCGTTCGAACTAAAAGCGGAAAAAAATGTATTACTATCGAACAAACATTTTTTGCTTGAATTGAATAAATTAGTATTAAGATAATGTATCTTTTAACATGTTTTTTATTTTTTAAATATATTATATTATCTATTATACAGAGTGTACAAAAAATATGTAACGTCGAACAAGAATCTTTTGGACTGAGTTCAAAAACTAATATCTGTTTTATGTTTTAGTGTTGGTTATTAGTCTAATGGCTTGTTAAAATTCTTAAAAATACGAAGTAAAATGTTGGGGTCAAAATATCACATGCTGCTTATACAGTGTTTATCAAAAAGTCTGCACTATATGGGAATTTTCTGTATTAAATAATTTATGAAAAATTTAGCTAGGGCTATTGTATCTGCTTGCCTAAAGACTGAAAATTTGTGAAATAAACTTTGTCTCGTGACATCCGATATACGTCAAATATGACATTTGTACCAAAATTGAGGTTTATGTTGGTTATTTTTAAAAAAGTTTCTGATAAGATTGTATGCCAGTATGCAAATTTTAAAATCAAAATTTTGATAAAAAAAATAAAAGAGTAACTTATAAAATGGTTCATATCTGAAACGAATACAAACAATAACTGTTAAAACAATCTAAATAGTATATTTTAAAAATTAAAAATATATTTAGACATATTTTCCGTAATTTTACTATTGTCGGCTTAGATAAGTGGACAATTTTGGCGTAAAGTTTACTTCATATCGTAAATACAAAACTCTAATTGCCACTATAAGAATATTAAAAATCAGTAATATTTTATTGGTTTTGGATATAAACCAATTTAAAAGTTATGAGGTTTTTAGGAAAATGGACAAATATTTTTTATCTGAATTCTGATTTAAAAATTGGCGTACTGACATAGAATCTTACTGAAAACCATTTTTTATAACTTCCCGACCCGATCAAATAAGGTTTTTGGATATTCCAGATAGTGTGCAGATTTAAAAAACTTAAATAACAGGATAACATTTTACAGTTCTCAACGAACAAGTGCACATTACCTGTGTCCAAAAGCCAATATATAAAACATTTCCAATCGTTTAGAATGTTTTAATAAATTGTCCAAATAACCTGCTAAGTGTTTTCTTCATACCTATGTATGTCAAAACTCTAAAATGGTGGGAAATTAAAGTAATTAAGAATTTTCCAGGTTAGCGGGAAAGTTTTGGGATACGCCGAATTATATATAATCTTCCAAAGTTAATACTGTATGTATACACAAACATAAGTTATACGGGGCAAGAAATATTACATAACAAGAATAGAATTACTTTTAAATTAATAAATTTTAGGAATAATAATTGGCGTTATTATAGGACTATTTTTGTACAATGACATTCAAAACTACCTAACTTTTAAAATGTGTTTGTAACTTTTTTAAGTTAAGTGGTTAAGTTCCAGATCAACACATAAAGCTAGTGTACTTCTTATCTTATTTATCTATTTTTGGTTTTTACAGCATTTAGAATTTTTTTAAGGTCTACGTTTTACTACAGTTGGTACAGACTTTTTAGTTAATAATAATTTATTATATTTTGAAGCCACTTTCCATTTTTATCATAAAACTTAGTTTTGCTTCGACATGACTGCTGGTATTTAATGTTAAAACGTTTCACAATATTTCTAATTTTTTATTTAATATCCTCAAAATTTTTATCGTTTATTTTCAATGTATATATATATATATATATATATATATATATATATATATATATATATATATATATATATATATATATATATATATATATATATATATATATATATATATATATATATATATATATATATATATATATATATATATATATATATATATATATATATATATATATATATATATATATATATATATATATATATATACATTTGGCTTTAAAAGGGAACGGCATCATTGTGTGTCGGTCAGTTTTTTGTTTATATGTTTATATTTGCGAGGTCTCTACGAAATAAAGAGAAAAGTAAAACTATATCGGAAATTCATCCCCTATTCTGTAGCCGACTCATCACTCACGAGTTCGAATTTAAGAAGTGATATACAAACATATCACTACTGGTATTTAAGCTTATGTTATGCATGTAAATTTACCGCCATTTTAATGCTAAATAAAAAATATCTAAACAAAAAACCAAAACAAGGGTTTAACATTTTCATAAAATCCAAAACTCACCTTTTGATCTCAAAAAATACATAAAAAACATCACTATCTTAAAAGGCCGGCAAAATGCTGCAAATGCTACAGAATAACTGAATCAATTGTTAAGGCGTCTAAAAATCCTAAAAGTGCCTGGGGAATTTGAAATATAAAAATGTTATTAGCGGTGGCCCAATCCTCCCAGGGGCCCAGTCCACCCTCTCCCCTCCGTCTACGAGTGTATCTGGAGTAATGCTGTTTATTTTTAAATACAAACTTTCGAATAAACAATTAAATTAGACAGAACCATTTGAAATATCAGTTTTAATTAATGAAATTTATAAATTGCAATCTATTTTGAATTAAAGTTTCTTAACTTCTAAATCTCGGCGAAATGGTTGCACAAGTTGCCAAGAATTTAAATATTTAATTTTAAATATTCCAAATTAAGGTATATTAAGGATTGCTACAAGAAATGTTCCTGAATTTAAAATGTTTATAGGGAGATATAAAATGAGCCAAGATACAATATAACAAAGTTTTTATATTCTTTGAATGTCAGGTAAGATTGTAGTTGGTATTTATATTTTTTAGAAATCAAGCGATTAAAGAAAAATTAATTTAAACCTAATTTATTATTATTTCACGCGTAATCTTATATGTTCCCTAAAAACAAATCTTTCTATTTATGATTGTTGCAGGAGTTTTATATTATAATAGCAATATCTTAGCCTACGTAAAAGCAGTAGCGGATGATTTTAAAAAAGCTTAATTTTCATATTGACTAGAGTACATACTAAAGTACAACGGAAAAAGAGAACACTGGATAATTTTAGAGACGAAAATTTATTATAAAATTAGCAAAGCTTTTTGAACACAAAATTCTTGCACAAAAAAAATTAAAATTAAAGAATTTCTCTGCATTTTACAGAGGTGTACTTTTATAATACACGATTGATCGTGTCACGTCGTTTTCGATCGTTACTTATTCTTTCATCTGACTTTGTTGACCTCTATTTGTTTTTCAACATTTTGAAGCCGGTGGCAGAGATATTTTTCTTGAAACATACAATATCTAAGTTATTTTTAAGGAAGTAAGTACTGCGATACGATAGCGGAATCTTTTTTACTCACAACTAAAACATTAAAATTGGAATTAATGTGTATATTTGCCTATTCAAAACCATAGCATTGGATATGATTGTTTAGTTATTTTGGCGAATATTCATGCCGTTTTTGTCTACTATTAATTTTAACCGCAATGTTGTAAAATTATACCTGACTACATGTTTTGTTTACTATTAATATGGGTGCTTGCAGTAACTTTGGGTTCTTTTGGGCGAAATTCCGTCAAATGAGTTTATATTTAAATACCTATAACATTGCTTTTTCTGGTTTAGTTGGTGATGACAGTCTTCACTATTTTCAAGATAAGATAAGAAGAAAGAAAATATGTTCAGCTTGGACGATATCTTCAGTTAATATAACAAGGTCATATTTAAAAGTTAATAATAATAATATACTCAAATTCTAAAATTACGCACAAAAGAAATTCCTTTATTTTATGCCATGGCATAGGCCATAAAGGTATCAACAAATCACAAGCAGTATACAGGACAACATATTGTATGCCATCCTTGTCTGACATAATTTTTTAAGAACGAAGTTTTAGTATGTTTTTACCATCTTTAGTATTTTAGTCGTGTATGATTTTAAATGAAAGCGGAATTATTAAGATTAATTAGGTTAAACTACTCCTCACGATTTCCTGTAGTAATTGTATGTTTCATTTTATGTATTATATTATTTTATATAAGATAATCAAAAGTAGACATAATCACATCGGTAATTTTTTTTACCCGGAACTTCCCTCTTTATGAATATTTCCTTTCATTAGAAATAGTGAAGTGTGAATAACTTCAACACATAGTATTGTCGAATTCGCAACATCTGCAACCTAAACTAATTGTGAAGTACAATATTTTAGATATGAGACGGGAATGACGCATCCCATGTGACGAGGAGTTAAAAAAATAATAATTTTTTTTTGAAGTCTTTCAAAAAGTTATAAAGTACTTTTAATGAGCTAGCTGGTGCCCAATTAAATAAAATCGTTTACAATAGTTATTTAGGAACACATATATACTGTCTGTTTAAACAATTTTATTGGTTGCCAATTTGTTCCATCCTATTGGATTTACTACCAATATTTTAACAGTTTCTATGTATGCCACACTAGCGCGGAAAAGTAAATAAACTCATTTTTTTGGAATATATTTAAATATTCAAGAATATATTGATACGCTGATAGTTAGCAAAAGATTTACGAACAAAAATTTGCTAGAATCCTGCTATAATTTTCAAAATAGTAGTAAAAATATGTAAAACTAAAACTATTTAATTGCTTTCGTATTATGCCTTATTAAATCAATGTTAAGCAATAATAAACACCTGCTTTTTTTATTTGGTAGTTTGAATCACCATAGACACAAAGTAAAAATACGCATGTCAAAACCAAATTTGCTGTCGCTGATTTGTCGTAGTAATAATGTGTTTTTAATAGATTCTTCAGACGAAGATTTGCCAGAGTCAGTGTTGAAGCTAGAACTTCAAACTTCAATCTGCTACCATCAAAATCCCGTAATAGGTATGAGAAAGAATATATTCTGTTTAAAACCTGGTGTCAAAACTAAAGGCATCAAAACTTTGAAAGAACCCGTTTTTTGGCATATTTCACCGAACTTTCCTAAACATGTATTGGTCCAGATACTCAATGTTAAAAAGTATGATCAAAGTCAATGAAAACATGGATTTAAGCAAGTTTTTCACGGCTTATTTAAAAAAACAAAATGTTGGATTTAGACCAAAGAAGGCGAAATTTTTTTCAAAAGAGGAAATTTCTAAGTTTATAAATGAAGCGCCTGACGAAATTTATCTCCATATTAAAGTAGTTACTATATTTGGTTTGGCAGATGCATGTCGCCGAGAAGAACTAACAAAAATGTCATTGAATCATATTGAAAACAAAGGAGATATTTTATAAATAAATATTCCAAACACAAAAAATACCCAGAAGCTTTGTACTATCTGATGAAGCTGAAAAAAGAGAATATTTAAAATTGGTCAGAAAATATGCGATTTTAAGAAAGCCACGTAAACTACGAGAAAGGAGCTTGCACAGTACAATGAATCGGAATAAACACCTTTGGAAAAATGCCATCAAATATTGCAATTAATCTGAAACTACCAAATCCTAAACTATATATAGGCAACGGCTTCCGATGTTTAGCTGCCACAATGCTTGCAGATTCCGGAGAAGGAATAACAAATATCAAACGCCTCGAAGGTTGGAAATTTTCAACCGTGGCAAAAGGTCAGCAGAAAGCTCAACAAGTATTCAAAAGAATCTATGTAATAAAGTATTGAACTTCAATGCCACTAATCACCAACTTTCACCAGTGCAGTCTATCCAATCGACCTCTTCCAACCAAAAAGTTACCCCCTCGGTGACAGTTACAACAATAAGTACTCGTGAAAAAACTGGAAAATCCAAACCCAACCTAGAAATCCCAGACTTCCTTGGAAAAAAGTGTATATAATATATATCTAGCCTCTGCAATTAATTTACAAAATGCTACAAACTGCACCTTTACTATTCATGTTGTTAATAATAATTAATTTGTGATTATATACTTGATATAAATAAACGATTCTTTTTAACTCTTGGGTTTTCCGCACGCTTATAGAGAAAATAGAGTACCTTACACGTGCGTAAAGTGACTTTAGTCTAAAGTAGCACTTTCCGCATTTGTTAGGTAAACTACTATTTATTAATTCCGTTGGTCCGTCTGTCAGTCTGTCGGTCAGTTTGCGGCATAGCTTAAAAACTACTTACTCGATTGACTTAAAATTTTGATCAAAAACCGAGGGTCATATAAGGATGATCTGGTAATATTTTAGTACAAATCGAATGTGGCGAAACAAAATGACGATGGGTAAAAAATTATTATTAAAAAACCACTTATCCATTTATCTCAAATTTTGCACAAACATCAAATTTTGGTACGAATCCAAGATGGCGAAACAAAATGGCGGCTTAATAAAATATTAAAAATTTCGGACTGAAAAAACTACTTTATAGATTGATTTCAAATTGTGTGCATTAAGGGATCAACTAGTAAAATTGAGGTACTAATTCAAGATGGCAGAATAAAATGACGGCCACATAAAATGTTTGTAATCGGGAAAAAATGACCCCCTATATATATCTTCACTCTTTAGCGTCCCTAGATGCCAAAAAATATGTTTTATCAATTCCGTCGATCCATCTGTCGGTCTGTCTGTTTGTCAGTTCACGGCATAACTTAAAGACTACTTAGCCGATTGACTTCAAATTTTAGTCAAAAACTAAGGGTCATATAGGGATGACCTGGTAATATTTTGATAAAAATTCAAGATGGCGGAACAATGTCAAAAAAATTAATACTTAAGAAACTAATTGTCCAATTTACCTCAGATTTTGCACAAAAATCAAGTGTTACATAGGAATGAACTCGAAATATTTTAATATGAATCGAAAATAGCGGCCTCATAAAATATTTAAAAAGTCTACCTGAATATTAATTTAATTTCAATATTTATCCAAACATTAAGTGTGATATAGAGATAAACTGGTAACTTCGTAATACGAATTTAAGATGGCGAAACAAAATTACGGCAAAAATCGACGTAAAAAAAATCGTGAATTGAAGAATGCAGAAAAATTAAATGAGAAAATGGAATAAACTGTTACGAATTCAACATGACGTAACAAAATGGCGGTATGTGTCAATGCAAAAACTACTTATGGCGCCCATTAAAAATGTTTGAAAAGGGTCACACTTCACTATTCGTAATAAATGGAAAAAAATATAACGAGGGAATTTCCGGGTAAAGGAAATTTACCGATTTTTTCTTAACTCGTTATAAAGCTTATGGAATTCCTCATAATAGTTTTTTTTTTATGAGAGATAACCCAGTTAATAAAGAAACTGAATCAATGCGATGTACCCGTCATTCATTAACGTGAACACTACTGTGCAAAGTAGAAGCCAGTCTAGGTGCGGTGCGCCTTATTTATAAATTGGGTAAATGATTTTGATATCAAAAGTATCTAGTTTTATTTATTTTTTATTTGAAATAATGCAAACTGTTTTTGTGGGCTCTGGGCTTCAGCCAAAAGGAGATCCGCGCCTACGGTGTGTGCTTTTGTCATTAAGATCAATAAACAATACAAGATATTTATAATGAAGGCAATAATATGTAACATTTGTCACTAAGATATGAAACATTTGCTACCAAGGAGTAATAATAATTCTGATGCGACATTATGTAACTGAAATGCGGGTACTATTACTACAACTGCAGCGGCCGATATCCCACAGAAGACCTTGATATTACATTGTATAATCCGGGGTTATGTAGCAAAGTCGCTTGATTATTTGATAAACTTATCTGGTAATTTAGAATTAGTCACTTGGGGTGCTTTGAAGTAATGTCCTCAACGATAAAGTTCTCTATGATATTACTATTAAACAGTCCAAAATAAACTTACTTCTTAATTTTTTAGAGCACTTTGACAATTTCATTTAAAAATCGTTCTGGTTATTAAGAGAATTTTTTTCACAGTCATTTTCTCCATAAAATTGCGTTTTTAAAGATGTGTCGCATGCTAACCTTTATTTTCAAGATGGTGATATGCCAGCCATTTTTGACAATAAAGCTCTTCTCGTTTTTTTTTGTAACTTAAAAAATAAAAAATCTCAGAATAATGGTAAAAATTTTAATCTAATTTGCATTTAAAAGCAATGTAAAATTCTAGTTTTTTTTATTAGTTTGTGTCTTGATTTAATATTGACTTAATAAGCTCCGAAAAGATGGGAAGTTAAAAAAAGCATTCTTTATTGCTTTGGAATAGGAAAAATGTCTTGGATATTTTATTTTACTATTGAAAAAGACAATATCGGTATTGATACATATACACTTGTATTATGCTAGCACGCACTTGCATATCACTAAAATATTAGATATGTTAACTAACAGCTTGGCATTTAATATTAATGTGTCTTAATGAATGTTATTTAAGCAAATGATATTTTACAACGGGTTCCAAAACTGTGTAACTAGAAAATAGTAAATTACGTAAGAAGTGTTGAAAGTGGTAGTTCTTAAACGAGGAGGTATATAGCAAGCTTAGGCGTTAGCCGAGTGCGGAAATCTATCGAGTAATGCACACTATTTTTCCAGACCGACAGACAGAGCGGCAGAATCTAGAAAACATATAGGGACACTGAAATGTAGTTCTGAAATAATCTCAGAGGGTGATTTTTTCGCGATTATAATACCCATATGACCCTTAATTTTTGACCAAAATTTGAAGGCAATCTGGTAAATAGTTTTTAAGCTATTCCGCCAACTGACGTACGGAATTGGTAAAATATATTTTTGGCATCTAGGCACGCTATATATATATCATATAAATTTTTCAATTGACTTTAAATTTTGCCCAAAAATCAAGTATGCCATACTTGAAACTGGTAAAATATTGGTAGGAATCCAATATCGTTGAACAAAATGCTGACAATAAAAATGTTTGAAAAGACAGAAATTTATTCGAGATTTTATATGTGTTACCAAATGACTAAGTATCAAATTAAATTGGATCACGCTTCAGTATTCCTAATAAAGGGAGAGATTCCCAAAGAGGAAAGTTTCGGGTAAAGGAAATTTACCAATTTTTTAGACTTGGACATTTACCAATTTTTTAGACGTGGGTTAACTTCAAACTAATAGAAGTAGTTTTTTGACCAAGAGGCATTTTTTTAAGCCAGTTAAAAATATTGTAATCAGTAATAAGCTCGGTAATAAGCTTAATAAAGGCAGCTCAAGTAAAAATTCCACTGTATGATCTACCCAGTGTTCTCGATAGAGAGTGCTTTACTTCATCGATTATCATGGTCCGTTGACCTCCAACTTTCAGACATCTATAATATCTATACAAACTACGTTTATACAAGGTATGGTAAATCGATTGATTGTGTTTGATGAGTATTTGGATGGTCCTTCAAGTAATAACTCCACTCTCGTACAAGAAATCAGATAAAAATTACTGTAATAATTAATTTTATATCAACATGAAACTGCTAATAAATGAGAAATGTTCATTTTTCTATTAAAAAAAATATTTGCCCTAATCAGAATGCTGACTCTTGCATAAATCCTCCTTGACTCTAATGATTTTACTATTATTTCATGAATTCCTTGGTTTTTTAAAAAGTTGTGTTGTAATTTGGAATTAGTTACTTGGGGTGCTTTGAAGTAATGTCCTCAACGATAAAGTTCTCTATGATATTACTATTAAACAGTGCAAAATAAACTTACTTCTTAATTTTTAAGAGCACTTTGACAATTTGATTTAAAAATCGTTGTGGGTATTAAGAGAATTTTTTTCACAGTCATGTTCTCCATAAAATTGCTTTTTTAAAGATGTGTCGCATGCTAACCTTTATTTTCAAGATGGTGATATGCCAGCCATTTTTGACAAATAGTTTTCATTTAAAATAAATGGTCATTTTGAAAATAAACATGTGAAACATCTCTAAAAAGGTAATTTTACGGCGAAAATGACCGTTGAGAACAGATACAAGGTGCTATTGAAAATATTCCAAGAAATTGTTTTTTCGGTAAAACAAAAATAGAAAAGCAAGGAAATCTGTAATTATCTAAAACAATTTTTAAATCGAAATGTTCCAAAAAAAAATAAAAAATAAACTTGTTTGAGAGTGTTTAACACAAGTATTTTGTGACAATTTACTGCACATTTTTCATAAAATTGTAATGTTGACTTTTAAAAAAATGTCCATTCGCTATTTTGAAAACAAAAGTTACAGAGAAAATAAAAAGATATATTTGGAGAAAATGTTCAGTACTCCTCCAAACTTAACTAAACTGTTAAATTTGACTTCGTTTTTATTCAACAGGGTGTTAAAATATACTTATCTGATTAAATTTTAAGTGATACCCTAGAGACTTTATTATATGAGTTATCAAAATACTTTAAATACAAGTTTTTGGGGTTTTATCGGGATCGAGAATTTACAAAAAAAAAAACAAATAAAAAACGATTGGAAAGTTAACAAATGAGCATCAACTTCGTTATTTTAGGTGAAACGCCCTGTATACTATATATGTTTGTCAAATGGGTCTCGTCGTCTAGCTGGTTATAAATATACTAGGTTTAAAACCTTTAACTCGAAAGATTCCCGAGAAATTTGAAAAAAACCTTGTCATAACAGGCAATGTAGTCATGATGACTCTATCATGACATTATGTAGTGGAGCTTTTTCCGTCTCTCTCATACTCATTGCCTCTGCCATAAGAGTGTTTTTACTAAATTTCTCAGGTATCTTTAGAAATAAAGCTATTAAAGCTAGTATAGTTTCAACCAGCAAGAAGAGACCCATTTCACAGACATATACAGGGTGTCCCATTTAAAATAACGAAGTTGATAGTCTTTTTTTCACTTTCCGATCATCTTTTGTTTGTTTTTTTTGTAAATTCTAACGATTCCGATAAAACCCAAAAACTATTTAAAATGTTTTGATAACTCATATAATAAAGTCTCTAGAGTACCGTTTAACATATAACTAGATACTTTGTACATGGCATTTTGGATCGCTAGGTTTTTAACTAATCAACATAACTTTTGAACACCCTGTATATTTTCTGCATAGTACAGACCCTACAAATAATTAAAAAATTAACACTTAAAACTTTCAAATTACTTTCTACAATTTCACCAACAATTAAGCTGATCAAGCAATTAGAATTTAAAAATCGTTTCTGTAAATTTTCGAAACAAATAGAATACTGGAAAATTTGAGGTCTTGTTTAACACCCTTTATAAATAACTTTTTAGCTTAGCTAAGTTTTACGCTCAAAATCGCTAATTTGCAATAAAACGTCAATATCTCGTCTAGTTTTAAAAATATTAGAATTTAAATTTTACCTAAAAATTCGAATGTCACGTTTGCTCTGTCCAGCGGTTTACACAATTTTACAATTGCACACATTTTCAAATTGTACTTAAATACTCAGTAAGCGGAAAACTTATGTGGACCTGCAGAACCTCGATTAATAAATCCCTAGTTCGTGACGAATTATTAATTAATTGGTAAAGCTTCTATTTACTCACAGATCTGAAAATTTAATTTCCAAAATAAAACCTACTAAAAGGTAAAAAAAATATACCAAAATTTTTATATAAGATTTTATAGAGTTGGCCTCAAACTATAAGTCTGTTTAAGAAATGTATAGAGTAACAAAACCTCATCAGCTATGCAAAAGATCTTCAGGGTGACCAACCAATAATTTATTCCACTTCCATAGTTTGACATTGATCTCATTGCAAAGTTCTTTCTTTTCATCAAGTGCAGGTAGTACCACCCGGTTTTGGGTCAATTTATGGGTTTCGACTATTGTTAATGGTAAATTAAGGCGTGCGGTTGGTCACTTACACAATAATTTAAATTTAATTTAACAAAATAAAAATTATATATATTTATATATATATTTATATATATATATATATATATATATATATATATATATATATATATATATATATATATATATATGCTTTGATTCCGGGTGTACATCCGTTCACTATTGTCGTTTTGAAAAGAACAGTTTTGCTGACGTTTCGCCAAAATCACATTTGGCATTTTCGAAGCTTTCTTTCTCGCGTTCGAATAGAGACTGAAGTGTTGGTGACTGCGACGCTTCCTTTTATACCCCCACTCGGGGTCGAAGTTTATATCTGCGCAGGCGTTGGTCGTTATTTATGTTTTCCGGATGGTGCTGTTGTTGTTGCGATAATTGCGCTTGAGTTTTTGCGATTTTAGATTTATCGATTATTGCCTTGCATACTGTTGGTAGTTTTAATGATTCGTCCCTTTTATTCAAATCACCTTGTTTTTCAATTTCTATGGCTTCTCGGATTATTCTGGTCTTATAATGTTCTATATTGGCAATCTCGCTACACCCATCGAAATTTATTTTATGGCCGGTTTCCTGATGATGTAGGAATAAAGCTGAAGTTGTTTGTTTATTTCTGATGCTGAGTTTATGCTCTTCCACTCTTGCTGATATTCGCCTGTTAGTTTGCCCTACGTACAACTTTTCACAGTCCTGGCACGGAATTCTGTACACTCCATGGTTTTCCAGTTTGATTTTATCTTTTGGGTTTCCGAGTAGTTTACCTATAGTTGTTTGTGGCTTGTGTATTGTTTGTATGTTGTGTTTCCTCAGAATTCTTCCGATTCTGTCTGTTGTGCCTTTTACATATGGTAAGACTACTCGTTGCTTTCCCGGTTCATATTTTTTGTTGTTCGTTGTTCGGAAAACCTGTGCATTAATAGCTTTCTCTATGGTGCGATTTGTGTAGCCATTTTTCTTTAAAGCACTAGATATTACCTTAAGTTCGTTTTGTCTCGTCTGTATTTCAGTTAGTCGCACGGATCTAGATATTAGAGTATTTGCCACAATGAATTTGTGCTGGGTGATGATGTGATTTTGCATTTAAATATCTGTCTGTATGTGTTGGTTTTCTATACACGGTGTATTCGAAATGTCCGTTGTGTAGTTTTGTGACCAAAACATCTAAAAATGGTAGTTTGTTGTTTTCCTCTAACTCTAGAGTAAATTGTATTCTGGGTTGGATTGAATTTACGTGAGTCAGAAATTTTTCGAGCTCTGCATGACCATGTTGCCATATAATAAATATGTCATCCACATAACGAATCCATAATTTGGGTTTTAAACTTGCTTTCTCAAGAGCTTCTTTCTCGAAGTATATCATAAATAAATTCGCGACTACTGGTGATAGCGAGGACCCCATTGGAGCACCATCCATTTGTTTATACATTTGCTCGTTGAAAGAAAAATAAGTATTTTTGAGGCAATGCTCCGAGAGTTCTATTATATGTGCCTGGAAATCCTCGTAAATGGCAATCTTGTCCAATGCTTCGTCGATGGGAATACTGGGATATAACGATTTGACATCTAGGCTTGCTATGATATCGTTTTTTTTCAACGACGATATCTCGTATAATTCGAGTGAAATGCTCCGAGTTTTTTACAAATGAATCAGCTTTTTCTACAGTTGGTTGCATAATTTCAGAAAGGTATTTCTCCAGTTTTTGTAGCGGCGAATTAACAGCACTAACAATAGGTCTGATAGGCGCCCCTGGTTTGTGTATTTTTGGTAAACCATAGAGTTTAGGACAACTGCTCGACTTTTCCCGTGGTATGATTTTTTGTTGAATTTCGGGGTTTATTGGTGAACTTTTTATTTTATTTTTAGTTGTTTTTTCCAGGTACGTTGTCGGGTCCCTTGGAACAGGCCTATAACAATTGTCTTGTAGGATATCCTGCATTTTTTGTACGTAATCTTGAGTATTCATAACCACAGTTGCGTTTCCTTTATCTGCTGGAAGGAGTGTGATGTCTTTATTTTTTCGAAGGTTTATTAGGGCCCTTTGTTCAGTGGCATTTAGGTTTTGTTTTGGTGTTTTGCTTGATCTTAAAATTCTTGCCACCTCTTGTCGAATCTCCTCTGCTTTTGTTTCTTCAGAAAAGTCAAGAACAGCTTCCACTCCAGCTATTATTTCTTCTTTAGGGATTTCCTTAGGAGATATTGCAAAATTAAAACCCTACTCAGTACGGATTTTTCACTTTCTGAGAGACTGTAGGATGATATATTATGTACTAATTTATCGACGTCTACTGATGATCTTTGTGGCTGACTCGACTTTCTTAGAAGATTGTCATACTTATTCGAAAGTATCTGTCAGCAAAACTGTTCTTTTCAGAACGACAGTAGTGAACGGATGTACACCCGGAATCAAAACTTCATCCGTGAAGGAGTAAAAATCAACATATATATATATATGTATATATATATATATATATATATATATATATATATATATATATATATATATATATATATATATATATATATATATAATAATAATTATTATTACATATTATTATACAACAAATAAATTATAATAGGTTATATTTTTCGTCATCATGATGTCATCACCTCTTGACATTATCATTAAAGGGTCGACCGTGTGATCGATCAAGTTGTGAAGATCCCACATTTTCTCCTCCTGTTTAATTACATGCTGGAATGCTTTTCGCCAGTTTTCTGATGTCAATAATGCCTTGATCAACAGTAGCTTAACATCTTTCATTTAAATGTCGTGTTTTCCTACAAATTCTTTCACTTGCGTCCATATAAGTTCTATGGGATTTAGTTCTCAATGAAATGGCGGTAAGGGCAGCACAGTTATATTTTCTGCTATATCTTCCACAGCATATTTCATAAAACGATTTTTATGTAAATTTGTTATAGCTAGTAGTTCTTTCTTTATCAAATTGGGTTCAAACTCAATACCTTTGGTAGTCAGCCAGTCGAAATTTTCCAACATGAAGTTAGAGTCTTCTCTATGCGCCGTGACTGATAGCTTGCGTTATCCATAACCATTACCGAGTCAGCCGGAAGATATTTTATTATTTTACCAAAATAGTCTTCGAAAACATCCGAATTCATGTCCTCATGGTAATTTCTCGTCCGGCACAACTAAAAACTTAACAAACCTTCTTTTTAAAATCTCTCTATGCAACATGCAATTATTAGTATCTTTCCCTTTTCCTGAAGACACTTTAATACCCGTTAACAGGTCTTCGATAAAAGCATTGGCGGGCGCTGGTTATATTTTTGTCTTGTTACATTTTTTGTACTAAGTATATAACCTTCATTGATCCACGTCTCATCAAGATAATTTTTTTTTGCTCGCTGTGGTATTGCTTTATACTTTACTAGTATTTTCGTCGCCAGTAAAGAATTTCATCGCTTTCCAGTAACAGTGATTTTCGGTTATGCTTTTCCCAGGCAAAATCCATATTCTTTAAAGTTGTCCATAAGAGTTTTCTAATTATGAAAGGAATACTATCATCTTGGCCAAGCTCCATCAAAATTTTATCTAGAGTGGGTATTTATTTTTAAAAATAAAGATTCAACTTTTCATCAATTGCACATTTTGGTGTCGTCATCAAAGAGTTTTGGTGGTCTTCCTGGAATTTTCTTGGGCTGTTCTACTCGACCTGCTATCTTCCTCTCCCACAATAATTTGAAAACGGTAGACTTTCCAATTCCAGTCATTCGGGAACATCGTTCAACAATTTCTTGTACAGTAAAACTATGGTAATCGTGTTTTATGCAATCGTGTACATTTAAAATAATAACTTTTTCACTCACTATTCAGTCAATTTGGGATTTTGATGTCTAATACCTCGCGTATAAGTTCTTACTGTCTTTATTAGTTTGGCGCCGACATTACGGAGTAAAATGTTCAAGGTGGAATAAAACATTATTTTTCATCTTTTAGTGCATTTTTCGTCGTTATAAATTTTTTTATTACATTCGTTAGCCTATGGATGGCGGCCTGATGCGGCATGTTGGATGAACATGTTCCAGATGGTATGCTTATTGTGACGTTGGTGTAAAGTGAAATAAAAATATATTAAGGTAATTAGGTATTGAATATCTTAATACCTAATACCTTAAAGATAACGGTTATTTACCTTTTTTATTCGTTTGAGGCCGACTTGTTAAAGTTGGAATAAAACATTAATCTTCAAATTTTTAGTGTATTTTAAAGTCAGTTTTACTTTTTCGTAGACATTTATAGTTCTGTTTATACGTAGTTTATTTTAACGGTTTAAACATAATTTAATATCGGAATCGTAAAGTGTAACCCAGTTTAGTTCCGCCATAGTCTTTTCAAACATTTTTATTGGGCGCCATTTTGTTCCATCATACTGGATTCGTACCAATATTTTACTAGTTCTACCTACGCCATATTTAATTTTTGGACATGGTTTAATATAAATTGAATAAGTAGTTTTTACACATTTATTAAGACCGCCATTTTGTATCGTCATGTTGAATTCGTACGAGTTAATAAATAGTAATATTTGATTTTTGTACAAAATTTGAGGCAAGTTAGATAAGTAGTTTTCCAATAATAATTTTTTTAACATTTGGCTAAGCCGACACTTTATTTTGACATATTGCATTTTCACCAAACTGTTACCAGGCCAACATTTTTGACCAAAATTTGAAGTCAATCGGGTTAGTTTTTTAGCTATGCCGCCAACAGACAGACCGACGGAATTTAGAAAACATGTTTTCCTGCATCTAGGGACCCTGAAACGTGAAAATCTGAAAAAATCTCGGAAGGTGATTTTTTCACGATTACATTATTTTCCTTTTACCACGGAAGTAAAGACCGATATATAAACTGTCAAAAACTAAATTTTGTGGGAAGATTAATGCTATTTAATATTTTCAACTTTTATTAAGATTTATAATAACCTAAATAATCTGACTAGAAAATGTATTTTCACGCCCTACAGGCCGCGAGGCGTACCAATTTGTAAGTATTTTTAAGATATCACAGAAAATATCTCGCAAAAAGTTTCAAAATGACCCCATTCCGCTATTTCTATTTACTCTGAGTCTCTCTCTGAGTCAGTTAATAATATTTCAATCATCCATAAAGGAAATACATATGCTATTAAAATCGTAGAAGCCTCAGTTGGTTACACGTTCCAACGCACAAAATTTAATGTCCGCTTATCCTCTAAATATATTTACCTGTCTTTCATTCTGCTGACCAAACAATTATAAGCACTTCACTAAAAAGTCCACGTGTGTGAACAACATTTTAGTATACACGTATATTTAACAGTCTGAGAGCGTTCATATACCGTGCGCATCTACCTTTCACATTAAATAAAATGAAATATTTTCCCTCTATTGAAATGTTAGTCTTTCATAAAATATAGGCAAAAGCTTATAGTTTTAAATTTTAGCTGTGCTTGGGATTCGTTATTTCCATTGAGCGAATAAAAACAATTTTAGTAAAGTGGAAATCACTGAATACTCAGGCTTCAGGCACCGTTACATGAAGTCGTGATTGCCTTTTTTCCGTCACCCGCTTTTTTTTTGGATTTCACGACTTATATTACGGGGCGCGAAGTCCGAGTTTTCGTAGACTTTCTCCAAATATTAAAACATGCATTTGCACTTACCTTTATAGAGAATGTTGTAGTACTGCCATGGTCGTATTATACAATAACTACTATCTATTGTTAGAAGCCCGTGTCTAGATGGAGTATGGTCTTCCCCAGGTGGTCACCCATCCATCCAAATACTAGCTTTTCGCGGCGATGCTTCACATTAATTAAAGTCCGAGATTGGACCAAGGCAAGTCGTTTTATGAGCAAATAACTTATTGCAAAACGATTCATTAACATTAGCTTCAAATTTTCCAAATTAAAAAAAAATACTGTAAAGTAAAAATTGGCTGAAACTAATAGTTCTTTGGCTTTTGTTAAAATTATTTTCGGATTGTCGAATTTGATACTCTATTACTACGGAGCAACAAAAAGCCAACTGTAGATAGACTCTTGGGTTATGAGTTTTGCCAACAAGTTACCTTATGCTGCTAGGAGGTAACAGAGAATCTAGTCCGACAAAGATTATGCATGTTCTCTTAGTAATCACAAATATCGATTTTACTCATAACCAGAAGATCGACGAAGTCTTGACGAAAAGAATATTAGCTAATGATTCCATAACTGCAATCGAGAGCAAGTTATGCATGACATTGGAATTAATATATTGCCTACATTCCAAACAGAATATGCAGCAAGTTAACGCCATATTACTGCAAGTCTCTAATCTCTATGGTTTGCTAAAGATCCACAAGCTGAACAAGCCTCTAAGTCAAATTACTAGCTCCAGTGACTCACCAACAAGTGTTTTGACTAAATATTTGTTATGAGATAACTCAACTTACAAGGTAAGACGAACTCATTTTTTCAAAATACGAACCATTCGAAACCCTCTTAAAGACATGACATTAGAGCAAGAAGAAAGATTTGTTAGTTTTGATGTAGAAGGTTTATACACAAATGTTTCTATATGTAAATTATTAAACAAAGACAAACGTTGAGGGAGGACAAAATACTGTTTGGAGAGAACGAAGTTGCCCCTGGATGCTGTAATGGAACTATTGGGATGTTGTCTCCCTAACTTTTACTTTCAAGTGAAAAATAGGTTTTACTCAAAATTTTCCGATGTGGTCATCTCCCTCTTTCCAGTGGTAGTCAATATTTATATTGAGTGGTTCTAAGAGCACGCAATAAATACTGCTCAAATCAAGCCTACTTTAGCTTCGGTATGTAGATGATACTTTTATTATTTGGACTGCAAACGACAATCATTTGATATAATTTTTTAATCACTTGAATAGCATAAGAACATGTATTAAGTTTACAGTGGAGAAAGAGGATAATTTTTCTTTTCATTTTTGACATTCTCGTCAAGCGATCTGCAGATGGCTTCAGAACAACAGTGTACCGAAAACCCACGCAGTATGTATGTATGTTTAAGTTTTTTGATTCTCTGCTGGGGGTGGAGTGAGTGGATGGCATATTGAAATTCGAAATTTAACCTTATATCAAATTTTATTTTATTGTGGGGAACAGGAACCGTCGTCAATTGTCATTTTTCCATTTGCATTTTTTTAATGAGTCATCCTGTAAGTTTTGCTTTTAAACCTCCGCGTTTTTTCCTGGTTTCAAATATAATAAGGAAAAAAATTGCTCCATAAATATCATAAATACTTCCTTTTCTTTCCATGTTAGGAATAGTGAAGTGTGACCCAATTTAGTTTCGCACATAGTCATTTTTTAATACGTATATACTGTCTTTTCAAACAATTTTATCAGGCGCTAATTAAATAAATAGTTTTTACACTGATTTTTTTAAAGACTATCGTTTGGTTCCGTCAGTTTGAATTCGCACCAATTTATCTATATATTATCCAATATTTATTTTTTTTGCAAAATTTGAAATCGATTGAATTGAACCGAATTTGATCGCTATTTTGTTTCGCCATCTTAGATTCATACCACAATTTTACCAGGGTATCTCTAGATCACCCTTAATGCTCGAAATCAATCTAATACTAATAAGCACTTTCTTCTGATTTTTTAAAACATTTTATTAGGCCGCCATTTTATCTTGCCATCTTGGATTTGTATCAAAATGTTATAATTTTTTGTAGCGCTTAATTTTGTGCAAAATTTGAGGTAAATTTGATAATTAGTTTTTTAATAATAATTTTTTTAAACACTTCGCCGTTTTGGATTTTTATCACAATGTTACCAGGTCATTCCCATATAACCCTTAATTTTTGACCAAGATATGAAGTCAATGGGGTAAGTAGTTTTTAGCCACGCAGCGAATTGAGACACAGACAAACAGACAAATCGACGGAATTGCGAAAACATGTTTTTTCTTGGTATCACGGACGCTAAAACGTGAAGATGTGTATAGTAGAGTTTTTACGATTACAAACATTTTATTTGGCTGCAATTTGATATGTCAACTTAAATTCTGACTACAATTTTAACAGTTCATCTCTAAATCATACTTAATACTTGCACAAACTTTGAAATCAACCTAATAATAAGTTCTTTCAGGGTGAATATTTTATTAGGTCGCCATTTTGTTTCGCCAACTTCGATTATTACCAAAATTCTACCAGTTAATTTCCACGTAATACTTGATTTTTGTGAAAAATTTGAAGTAAATTGGAAAATTAGTTTTTTTAGTAATATTTTTTTACCATTTCACTAGCCGACCATTTTGTTCCGCTTATTGAAATTTTCACCAAAATATTACCAGGTAATCCCCGTATCATCCTTAATTTTTGACGGAAATTTGAAGTTAATCGCAATGACCGACAGACAGACAGCACAGAATTAGGAAAAACATGTTTTAACAGAATATACGCTTTTTCAACCCTAATCTCTTTATGAAATCAAATAAACCATCACACACGGTTGCAGGTGATAGGTAAATTTGTGATGTAAAAGGGGGACTAATGTTTATCCCTACACTTACCCCTGAAGCATTTATTCTAAAAACTAGATAAAAGTTTAAAATATAATAGTTGAAGGATTACTTATCATCGGATGAAACAAATAAACATCGAAAAGCTGTCAAAAATACAAAAACATTTTTTTTAATGGAAAACTCTGTATATAATACGTTGATTAAAGACACCCGAGAAGTTTGAGAAAAACCCGACTATAAGAAGAAGTGTTATTCCCACTGACTCCACTATGTAGAAAAACGATTTCCGTCTAATACATTGGGTGTCATTGACCATAAAGTTATTAAACCTAGTATATTTATAATCAGCAAGACCCTGTAATATGCAGTACAGAGTGTTCCATTAAAAAAAATCCATTGTGGTATTTTTCGACAGCTTTTCGACGTTTATTTGTTTTATCCGATTACAAATTCTAATAATTCATAAAAAATTCTTCAATGTTCTTAATTTAAACTTTTTTCCAGCTCTTAAAATAAGGTTTCAGTGGTGCTTCCTGTACTTGATTTTTTAAATTCATGCTTAAATATCTATTCGCCTCCAAAGTATCCAAGGCATATTGAGCACTTTTAACATTTTCAATGTAACTCTGTTTTACTTCCCTTCTTTAGGGGAAGTATCATAACCATTATTTAAGATTACTTTTATTATATTTTTTATTTTTATATATATATATATATATATATATATATATATATATATATATATATATATATATATATATATATATATATATATATATATTATATATATATAATTTCACGGCTGTTTGATATATATATATATATATATATATATATATATATATATATATATATATATATATATATATATATATATATATATATATATATATATATATATATATATATATATATATATATATATATATATATATATATATATATATATATATATATATATATATATATATATATATATATATATATATATATATATATATATATATATATATATATATATTTTATATACTACATTTGATTTGTTATGCCTTTTTGTTTTATCTTTAAGAGAACTATATATATTTTCTTTTTTGAATATATATATATATATAATAGATAATTTCTTTAGCAGGCTTTGAGGGTAAGAGTTGTCCAATATAGGTTATTTAGACGTTTTAGATTTTGATCCTTTAATGACTGATGACATACAAAATTCTATTTTTTAGGCCAAGTATGAGGTTTATTTTCATTTTTTCGGAATATGATAATTTAATATATATATATATATATATATAATATATATATATATATATATATATATATATATATATATATATATATATATATATATATATATATATATACCATGCCGCCATATTTTTTTTTAAATTTGGCAACGTAAGTAGTCTATCGTAGATAGGTAACAAATCGAAGATTTCTTATGCGTCATAATCAACTCACCGATAGATGGGAAGGAGGAGTAAAGAAAGCCTTTGTGGTCATTTAAAATATATTATTTCTCAATTACTAACAATGTATGTGATAGGATATGCTGCTGTAAACATCTTTTTTTGACATATTTAACCCAGCCGCAAAATATTAATAGATTTTATTAGAAAATTTACATTATAATTTTGAAAAATACATAATTTAGTGTGCTTTTGCAGTTGCAGTACGATAAAACATTTTTCTTTGTCTTTTCTGGCGGATCGATTTCACAGGACGTCGCGGTCGCGGTTTCGGTTAAGATTTAGAAATATCGGCATGGATTTCGCCATTTTCGCAGCGATTTCGGAAAGAATTTCGGCGCAAACGTAAAAGTATTTCCAAAGTGATAAATCCCTCGCATCTATATTCCAAAGATATGAAAGCTTCTAGCTCCAATTAATCTCCCAAAACTTCACGGTTCAGGTAACCAGGGGGAGGATACTTTACATATCACCGCACACGACTAGCATATAAACTTGCAGCTTTAGAGTTTGCACTTAGTTTACCCTTGAAGACGATTGGAAATTGTTACTATTCGAAACGTTTGAAACCTAAATAACAGACAATGCAAGTTCGACAGAACGCGTTTAGTGAAGATTCTACATTGCCTGCCGCCTTCAAAAAAACTATTTACTGTTGATTAGTGTCGCCTAATCCTAAAGGAAAATTGATAATTTTCTCGCAAATAATTCACTTCGTTGAACATTTAACTCAAAATCTAAAACAGTTTTGTACTATTTTGAGTGCTGTTAATTTTTGTCCCGAGTTTCTAAGTGTTTGAGTTGTTAAAATATTTAAATTCTTTAAATCGCTTCTTTTTTTATGTGACTGTTATTTTTCTGAGTTATATACAAGAAATCACAAAGGAATTCCCGACTTTTCATACATTATATAGAGCATCGTCTTTTGTGTACGTGGAGAAAAGAAATCAACTTCTTGAATACAAATGGTTCACCGGCTGCCGCATTGTGCGCGCTCGCTATTGTATATGCCCAGTTTGCACGTAAAAACTAATTACCACAAACTGTAGCGAGAGATTTCTCCTTTAAATTGATTTCAAACATCAAAAGGAAATATTTTTATCGGTAAAATTATTAAAAATTTAGTCCTTGGACGCGTTCGCAATTTTCAGATTTTTAACTTGGCAGATGTCGGTGGGAGAGGATTAACTATGTTTAGCTCATTTTATCTGAGAAACTAAGATACATACAAAGTGTCTAAAGAAGTATGCAACAAATAGGCAGCTTTTTTATTATTCATTTATCAGAAAATTTTATTCTTGATGCTTGACAGTATTAAAGTTTGGGTCAGATATACAGTGTGGTCAAAAAATAAAAAAAGGTGTATTTCGAAAACTAAAAATTTTAAAAAATTAAATTTTTGTGACGGCAGTTTTACACGTCACAAAAAATTGTAAATAAAATCTAAGTAAAGTTTTTTCATAGTAGCTAGGGAGATACTCGATTGACTAGTTGACGGTCTAGTAACATAAACCCTGGGTAGTTCTCAAAAGAGCTCCCTACAGTTAAAAAAACTGGGTCTGCTCAAGTTTTCTTTAGTCCGACCTAAAAAAATGGCTCTTTCTCTTGGACTATATTGTGTAGTCTAGAAACAATGTTCAGAGCAATAGTATGCACATATCAGTTCTTTTAATCAAATTAGTATTGATAAGAAAAGGAATTCAAAAAATCGATAAATTTCCATTAACCGCAACTTCCCCTGTTATGAATCTTTCTTTTCATTAGGTAAAGTAAAATGTAACCGAATTTAGTTCCCCACATAGTCATTTAGTATACAGTGTTTTCAAACATTTTTATTAGGCGCCATTTTATTCCACCATATCGGAATCTTACCAATATTTTACCAGTTTCTACCTATGCCACACTTATTTTTTAAGTATGATTCAAAATAAAGTGAATAAGTATTTTTAATTTTTTTATTTTACAATTATTATATTACAATTGTATCAATTTATATCTATATCACATTTAATGGATGCCCAAAGTTTGAAATTAAACTAATAAGTAGTTTTCAGAAATGATTTTTTTTTAAAAATTTATTAGGCCGTCATCTTGCTACATTCTCTTGGTTTCGAACCAAAATATTACGGGTTAATTGCTATGTAACACTTAACTTTTGTGCAAAATTTGAGGTAGATTTTCTAATTTGTTTTTTAGTAATAATTGTTTTAACATTTCAGTATGCCGTTGTTCCCGTATTCGATTTTTACCAAAATGTTACCAGGTCATGCCCATATAACCCTTAATTTTTTACCAAAACTTGAAGTCAATCGGGTAAGTAGTTTTTAGCTACGCCGTGAACCGAAAGACAGATCAAAGGATTTGTGAACACATATTTTTTGGCATCTAGAGACGCTAAAACGCAAATACACGTAAAACCTGGAATTTTTTTCACAAATCTTTCATTTGACCACCGTTTTATTTCGTTATCTTGAATAGATACCACAATTTTACTAGTTCATTTCTATATCAAAATTAATTCTTGCAGTTTAGCAGACTGAATTTTTAAATATTTTATTATGCCGCCATTTTGTTTCGCCATTTTGGATTCGTACCAACATTACTAGTTAATATCTATCCAATACTTGATTTTTGTTTAATTTGAGGTCAAATTGACCAAAATTTGAAGCCAATCGAGTAAGTAGTTTTTTGGCTACGCTGCGAACAGTTACACCGACAGACAGACAGACCAACGGAATTGAGAAACATGCTTTTAGGCATCTAGAGACGTAAAGATTTGAAAACACAACAGAGTAACTTTTTTTACGATTACAATACTTCCCATTTACGAGGGAAGTAAAAACCGGTAAATTTCCTATCCCGGAACTTCCCTCGTTATGAATCGTTCCATTTTTTAGAAATAATAAATCATGTTATTTACTAAAATATATACTCTTTACGAACATTTTTATTAGGCGACAAAATATTGAATTCGTATCAGTATTTTACCAGTTTATGCTTATGTCACACTTGATTTCTAGGCATAATTTCAAATAAATTGGAAGAATTGTCAAAAAAAAATATTTCCAGGGATATGCAGAGTTATACCCCATTACCAATGAGCAATGCAGCATAGTTACTTGAATTCTTTTCATTCAAGACTTTTAAATATTTTATTAGGCTGCCATTTTGTTTTGTCGCCTTGAATTCATACCAAAATGTCAATTTATACCTAGTTAACACTGTTTTTTTTTGTGCAAAATTTGAGATAAAATGGACAATTAGATTTTTAGTAATAATTTCACTACGCCGCCATTTTGTTCCTCCATATTAGATTTCACCAAAACATTACCAGGTGATACTCATATGTCCATTAATTTTTGACTAAAATTTGAAATAAATTGGGTAAATAGTTTTTAACTGTGCCCCGAATTGAGAAACAGACCGATAGAATTAAAAAAAAAACATGTTTTTTTTAGCATCTAGAAACCCTAAAATATGAAGATCTGCAAAAACCTGGGGTGTGATTTTTGCACGATTACAAACATTTTATTTGTTCGTCATTTCTTTCATCTCTATATCACACTTAATTCTTGCACATAATTTGAAACCAATCTAATAAGTATTTTTTAGGCTGACGTTTTAAATATTTTATTAAGCCGCCATTTTGTTTCGCCACTTCGATTCATGTCAAAATTTTACCACTTGGTTCTTATGATGATTTTGTGCAAAATTTAAGCTAAATTGGATAAGTAGTTCTTTAGTAATAATTTTCGATTCATATTAAAATTTTATAACTTGGTTGTTACGATTATTTTTGTACAAAATTTGAGGTAAACTGGATAAGCAGTTGTCTAGTAATAATTTTTTACCATTTCACTAGGCCGCCATTTTGTTAAGCCATACTGGATTTTCAGCAGGTCGTCCCCATATGATATTTTTTCACCAAAATTTCAAGTCAATCTATCGTGTAAGTAGTTTTTACTTATGTCGCGAACATACAGTTCTGACCAAGTTGAGAAAACACGTTTTTTGGCATTGAGTGACCCGAAAACGTGAATGTCTGTAAAAATCTGGAAAGGTGGTTTTTTCACGATTACCTTTACATTTCCTTTTACGTGGAAAGTAAAAAGGTGAAGAACACGTTATACTGCCCCTTATATTGTCCTAATTTATAATCGCACTATGCCTCCAATTACATAGATGTTTTTTTATTTTATTTTTTATAATACTATTTTACTTTGTGGTACAGTAGTGTATTTATTTAAGACAAATCAGCTAACAGTAAATCGTATTTACTAAAATATATTCATCTCAATAAATCTTGATTGTCTATATTTGTTTATTCACCGATATTTACAGATCCATTACAAAGTAACGTATATTAAACCTTGTAGTATTTATCGTAGCAATTAATAATTATATATATTATATTTATAATGAAATTATGAAATATTTAGTAACAATAATAAAATTTAAAAAATACTTTAGAACTATTATAACTATCTTACTTTTTTAAGTCTTGAAACTTTGAAAACTCAAGGGGCGGATAACTCCAAAAAATATGTACACGGACTTACAAGTATTTGTGAATTATAAGTGACTTCCGAATGAATTTAAGTCTTTTAATCGACTTATGAATGGATTATGTCTTTTAAGTGACATAAATGAATTAAAAGTGTTTTAGTAGATTTAAGGGTAATCTGAAATCTAATGATATTGTAGGTGTTAGTCTTTGATAAGACTTAGAGTGACTTTAAAGTCTTTTTGTGGACTTTAAGTGTATTTTAAAGTAATCTAGAATAATTTAGGGGAGTTTTAAGTCTTTTCAAGGCTATTTTTTAGAAATAACGATAAGAATATATTTAATTTTGTAGCATGGTTATATATCGGTTGTTCGGGTGTGCCTCGGGATAACATTATAGACGTTTTTTAAAAACCATTATTAGTGCCAGTATTTAAATCTGTATTTGGAATTTTGATTGGACTGAAATAATTTTTTCAATTTTGGTACTTGCTAATGAATTTGAAATGTTCATTTATTTTAAATTTTTTAACTATGTTGGGATACATATTGATATTTTGCTTTGTAATTAATATCTGATGATTAATATATTTTTAGAAATTAAGCAATTAATATGCTCAGAAGAATAGGTTGCATTAAAATTGTATTTAATAATTGGTCTAGACTTCTACTTAGATACACGACAATATTAAAAGCTACTTTTAAACAATTGACATTGACATTTTCATGCTTTTATGAAATTTAACATACACTAGTTTTTAAGGAAAAAAAAGTGTTTTGCAAAAAAACATCGAAAGTAAAAAAAAGACATGTACAGAGTGGTTTTATATTTTGACATGATATATTTAAATGATAAGACAAATAATAAAAGAGCATCGAAAACCTGCGAAAATTACACATCTCATTTTTAAATAGGTTAGCCTATAATTTTAAGACGGTTAAAAAGACCTGATTTCAAAAATATATAATATTATAGTGTACCTAATCTTAAAAATTGTTAAAAAGTAATATAATAAAAATCGGACAATATATATATATATATATAGATACTAAAATCAATAAAAATGCGCTTTTACACACCTTTATCAAAAGTTCTTGGCCGGAAAAGATATATGTAGACTAGAAGAAACATATAATTTTTGCAGGTGCAAAACGGCCTACAAGAAGAATTGCTTTCGATTATGTCACAGGGTACCCTCCTGCGATCATGATTTCTGAGCCTTTACCCTCATCAGGCAGGCTTGTATCCAGGGAGATCTGAAATAACAGATTGCTCGATATGATAAAATCGAAAACGAAACGTCTATCATACTGGAACAGTACTACATGCTAAGTATAACACTTAGCGCCACCTATTGGGGTTCCGGTGGTTTCCGGCTGTAAACCCATAGGAATTTGGCAAAGTATGCACTAGCACCATCATGCAGAGAGTAGATACTAAAATCAATAAAAATGCGCTTTCACACAGCGTTATCAAAAGTTCTTGGCCGGAAAAGATATATGTAGAATAGCAGAAACATATAATTTCTGCAGGTGCAAAACGGCCTACAAGAAGAATTGCTTTCGATTATGTCACAGGGTACCCTCCTGCGATCATGATTTTTGGGCCTTTACCCTCATCAGGCAGGCTTGTACCCAGGGAGATCTGAAATAACAGAATGCTCGATATGACAAAATCGAAAACGAAACGTCTATCATACTGGAACAGTACTTCATGCTAAGTATAACACTTAGCGCCACCTATTGGGGCTCCGGTGGTTTCCAGCTGCAAACCCATAGGAATTTGGCAAAGTATGCACTAGCACCATCATGCGGAGAGTAGATACTAAAATCAATAAAAATGCGCTTTCACACACCTTTATCAAAAGTTCTTGGCCGGAAAAGATATATGTAGAATAACAAACATATAATTTCTGCAGGTGCAAAACGGCCTACAAGAAACCACCGGAGCCTCAATAGGTGGCGCTAAGTGTTATACTTAGCATGTAGTACTGTTCCAGTATGATAGACGTTTCGTTTTCGATTTTGTCATATAGAGCAATCTGTTATTTCAGATCTCCCCGGGTACAAGCCTGCCTGATGAGGGTAAAGGCCCAGAAATCATGATCGCAGGAGGGTACCCTGTGACATAATCGAAAGCAATTCTTCTTGTAGGCCGTTTTGCACCTGCAGAAATTATATGTTTCTGCTATTCTACATATATCTTTTCCGGCCAAGAACTTTTGATAAAGGTGTGTGAAAGCGCATTTTTATTGAATTTAGTATCTACTCTCTGCATGATGGTGCTAGTGCATACTTTGCCAAATTCCTATGGGTTTACAGCCGGAAACCACCGGAGCCCCAATAGGTGGCGCTAAGTGTTATACTTAGCATGTAGTACTGTTCCAGTATGATAGACGTTTCGTTTTCGATTTTGTCATATCGAGCAATCTGTTATTTCAGATCTCCCTGGGTACAAGCCTGCCTGATGACGGTAAAGGCCCAGAAATCATGATCGCAGGAGGGTACCCTGTGACATAATCGACAGCAATTCTTCTTGTAGGCAGTTTTGCACCTGCAGAAATTATATGTTTCTATATATATATATATATATATATATATATATATATATATATATATATATATATATATATATATATATATATATATATATATATATATATATATATATATATATATATATATATATATATATATATATATATATATATATATATATATATATATATATATATATATATATATATATATATATTTCGCACTTGAGGGGTGAAATGCGATTTTGCTTTTTAAAGATATCTAAAATATAGTAAATAATGTTTTAAAATGATTCAGTTGTCAACAACTTTTAAAAATGGTTATTTAATACGTATTTCTAGAGTGTTTAAAATTCCACACTTAAGGGGCAAAATATGTTTTTCTTTAGGACCATATTTGTCGGTATGTGTTAAAAATAATCGACTCTTATAAGAGATTTAAAGGTGATTTTACAGCGTGACCTCTTCCAAAGTTACCGAAATACCGGATACTTTATGTATTTAAATATATCCCAATTATAATTTTCAAATATTAGTTATTGTTAAAGATACATTTTTTGATTTGTAAAATATAAATCTGGTTACTTAAAAAAACTTGGAAAACTTGGATGACATTAAAATCTAAGACTTTTGACATAGGGGGACTTTTAAGTCTTTTGCGGAATTTTAAGGGACTTTTAAGTAACTTGAAAGACTTTAGCTGACTTATAGGGACTTACGGGAGTTGTCCGCCCCTCGTGAAAACTATTGTTGGATTTTAAGTTTTTTTCTTGTTATCCCATTAATAAATATTAGACCTTTTCTATTCTAAGTATTATTGCCAAATTAGTGACATCAGTATCTATCTACAGGGTGTTTTATAAAAATTGTTTAATTTAGGTAAGTTATTTACCTTATTATTGGCCATTTGCAAACAAAATATCTTGTATGCGTTTTCCCATTTTCCCTGCGTAATATTGCTTCAAATACGTTTGACCGCACAGATTTTGTTAAATTGTGTCCTCGAATTTAAAGGTAAAAATCCATTCTTCATAATTTATTAACTACATATTTTCTATATTTGCTACATTTGTATTTCGTTTCTAATTCTTTCCCGACCACCTGTAGTGAGACCGTCTTTGTCTAAACTGTAATCAGAAGCAAATAAATTTCATGATTGTAGACCCAGTTCAAAATAAAATAAGAAACACTGTACATTATTTGTTATTGCACACATATTTTCTAATTTCATCTGTAAATTTCCTGTACACTCTAATTTAACTTTAAACACGATACGGCCTGTTGGGAATAAGCAAAGCAATTTCGAATTACTATTTCATTTCAGATATAAACTTTGTTTTACTGACTTTGACATAATAAACCTATTTAATAATTTTAAAACCTCATCAAAATAAACGAGGTTAGACAAGAGTGCAACTTTATTGTTAACCTTGTTTATAATTGAAAATTATGCAGGTTATATGTAACTTAAAAAAGCATAGTTGCAGATAGATTTCCGCTTTGTTCCAAGTACTTGTTAAAAAATGTAATCCATGTACTATTACGCTTACTCAGCTTAGGGCAATGCCTAGCAACTATGCGTCTTTTTCAGATAAGCAGTTTCTTTTTATAGGTATAGTTATTTATATAACCAGTGGAAAATATAAAAAATCGGTAAATTTTCTTTACCCTGAATTTCCCTCGTTACGAATCTGTCATTTTCCTAGAAATAGTGAAGTTTGACCAAATTTTGTTCCTCACATTTATTGACACATAAATAATGTTTTTTCAAACATTTTTATTGACCGCCATTTTGTTCCACCATATTGGATTTGTACTCATATTTTACTAGTTTCTACCTTTTTTATACGTTTGTATCTATATCACACATACTTCTTGCATACATTCTGAAATCAATTTAACTAAGAGTTCTTTCTGATAGTTTTTTAAATATTTTATTACACAGACCGACAGACGGGCCGACGAAATTGATGAAATATATTCATCAAGAGACGCAAAAACGTAGATACATAAAAACTCAGAGAGTGATTTTTTTCACGATTACAAACATTTTGTTCCATCTTGAATTAGTACCACAGTTTTACTAGTTAACCTCTATACCACAGTTAGTTATCGCACACAATTTGAAATCAATTTATTAAGTAGTAATTCAGGCTGAAGTTTTAAATATTTTATTAAGCCGCCATTTTGTTCCGCCATTCTGGATTCGTACCAAAATTTTACCACTTTATTCAAAATTTCAGATAAATTGGATGAGTAGTTTTTTAGTAATAACTTTTTTAACATTTCACTAGGCCGCCATTTTGGATTCGTACCAAAATGTTACCAGTTGATTCCAATTATACGTAATGTTTTTGCAAAAATTGAGATACATTGGATTAGTAGTTTTGTAATAATAATTTTTTTAATATTTGACTAACCCGCCAGTTTGTTTATTGGATTTTTACCAAAGTCTTATCAGGCCATCCGCATATGACCCTTCATTGTTATTGCACACCGACTCAAAATGATTTTTAACTTTCAGGTGCTTCTTCGAAGTCGGTTTTATTTTTACTTTTTTAAAAAATGTTAACTGGTTCTCGCGAACGTGCACACAAGCAAGGTAAAATTATCATCAATAACGCCGACAGGTGATTTATCTAATTAAATATTATATTTTTATAATTATAATAAACATATTTTTAACATTGATTTTTTTAGACATTTTGCTTCCCCGTCTTGATTTCGTACCGCAATTTCACCAGTTTATCTCTATATTACACTTAATGGATGCCCAAAATCTGAAATTTATCTAATAAATAGTTTTTAGTCTTCGAATCATATCAAATTATTATAGGTTGATTCTTTGTTGTTTAAACATTTCACTAGGCCGCCATTTTATTCCGTCATATTGGATTTTTACCAAAATAATACCAGTTCATCCCCCCATAACCTTTCGTTTTTGATCAACATTTTATTGTAACATTAAGGCATGATGGGCTTAAAATCAAACAACTTGTATGTTTAGGATATAAGTATATTTAACGAAAGGCGGAGTAGAACTACGCATAATACGTAAGGCATTCAGGTAGATAGAAATGTTTTTATTAACACCATTAATTTTCATGTTGTTAAGAAAACAAGACACTCCAAAACGCATGCATCGAAGTTTAAGTTTTGCCTCCACATAATACTCCCACTCAAAATTTAACGAAATAAAATGTTGCATATATATAGCGAGAATCTCAGTGGTGAAGTCAGGGAATAGATCAACAAAGCGAATAATATTTCAGGACACATAAAGCAAGTAATTTAGAAAAACAAACACCTAAGCATAGAAAGCAAATCCAGAATCTAAAAAACCGGCGCTGATCTATGAAGCTGAAGCAAGAGCGGATAATGCCATAACTAAGAGGCAGTGAAGGATTTCCAAAAATGAAGACCCTCAGGAATGATATCAAGATACACAATGTGGAGTTAGAAAATGAATACCCATATAAGAGAAAATTATAGAGTGAAGAAGGTGGGAATGGAACGAAGATGTGACCAGAATGGAGAACAATAGACAGCCCATATGTAACAAATTTAAGTCCTTTATAATCCCAGTCAAAAAAAACAGGTAATGCTCACCGGCGTTCAGACAGCTAACGGCGGATCTGCACATATTAGCAAAAAACTAATTTTTTTGTGTGCCGTGTATGTCCTAGAAATATTTAAAATAGCCGTAATATTCAAGTTAGTTCAGGCAGCTAAAAACGGGCTTCTATTGGCCCTGACGTCAAACAGTTGGAATTTCCCGCTCTGTGCGAGGCTTTAAATTATCTTGCAGTGACAATCGATTAGTGTTCCTTAAAAGTCAGGGGCTCGTAGAACATATTAGTTACACTTGTATCAAAAAGCACAGAATTTTTATAAAATATATGAAAATACCAGTTTTCTCAGAGGCAAAATCCAAGCATATTTTGATGTATTGTTTATTTAGCTTTCAAAACAAATAAAGGTACAATGAAAATGTTTAGTTCTAAAATCTAAGTCCATAGTAAAAGGATGCTTAGGAAAAACTAAAGATATCGCATTTCGTATAATGTTTTGTCATATGTGATCTGTGTAGGGTATCATTTTACTGTCAAAAGAAAAATGAGGAGCTATCAATAATGCAAATATCATAGTTTCCCCATATCTTCTAATTGAGACATATCTTCTAATTGAGACAAGAAAAAAAGATTAAGTTTAGAGATTTATTTAGTTGACATTAAAAAACTCTTAAATAAGTTTATAATATTATAAAAATTATTGACTAAATATTTTAGGCAAAGTTCGAAATTATTTACTATTTCGGGCTTTGCCTGCTGTGTAATCCGATAAACTTAGGTTTACTACCAATGAAACAAAGTCCAAAATATGTTTTTACCTTACGATATTTTATAACAATTACTAGTATTACTAGTGACATTGAACATGAAAATAATATGGTCAGTCAGTAGTATATTAACGTATACTCAGGGCCGCATTACACATTAGGCCCGTGAGGCCCGGACCTAGGGCCCGTCGAAAAGAGGACCCGCCGCGCCGCCGCCTCGCTGCAACAAAAACCGATTATATAATTTTGCTTGTTACATTTTATCCGTAAAGTAAGTAATTTTTTTCACCGGCCCATAAATACGTTTGGGGAAAATTTGTAAGCAATATAATTTATCATTATAAATAAATAAATTAAACCATTAGGGAACAGGGGTATTTAAATGTACTTGTAATTTAAATTCGTACATCTAGATGTAAACTGTAATGTAAAAAAGATTTGAATACTATTAAGGTATACTGTAACATTTAAAACATTCTCTTATCATACTTTTTTCAAAAACTTACTAAAAGAAAACAAGTGTCGATAGTTGACATTACAAAGATTAGCGCAGATAAATTTTGAATTACTGTATTATTCATTCCTGGATTAAAGGTGGGGCCCCGTGTAGTTAGGAGCTCCAGGACAGAGCTGGCGAGAGGTCTTGTGGGGATGAAACGTTGAATTATTGTATATCTCAAATGACCTGCAAGGTACGGGCAAAAAGGGGACTAGTAGTTTAATAGTTATTTGCAAAATACGCCTCGCAAAACCTCGCACGGCTTAGAGGCAATGACTGAAAGACTTAAATCTCTAAGTCCACATAAGCGGAGTACAAATCTGAGGACTTTTCTTTTAGTCATGCAAAGGACTCCACGCTCGCCTTAGAGGTCCCCAATTACTGAAAGACTTAAATCTCTAGGGCACCATCAGCGGAGTATAATTCACAGGACCTTTCTTTACATCTTTAGTTATTTTTTGAAAATCTCGCACCTTCAGGGTCCCCTAAATACTTAATTCCGGCCGGGCATTATTGAGTTGGCCAATTTTATTTTGTTACATTGTATTTAAAAGGACGTTTTACGCATTTGTAATACTTAATCTTTAGATGTTAAAAATAGTTGTTGAGATTATTTCCACTAAAAAAAGTATTTGTATTCTACAGGTTTTCTTTTCGTTGGTATTATAGAGTATAGGCTGAAGGGTAAGAGATACAAAAAACTAAGATACGTGTCCCGTTCTCTTCTTCATTGTTTAGTTTATTGGCGCTCTCAGATCTACGCTAACTGGATTGGTTTAGAAAATACAGGGTTATTTACGAAGATAAAAAAAAATTTAAATACAAAAGTTTTATGACTTTTTACGTAGAATACAGCGGCGTGCTTAAAAATATTATCAAAAATAGCATGTTTCTAAATAGTACAGCCTATAGCTAAGTATATAGAAAAATAGCATTTTTTCTTGCGATTGCAACAACGTATAATATCAAATATTTTTCTTTGTCCTAATTTTGAATCATTATTCTTTTGTTTTATAATAGGTATAAATAATATAATAACAACTCTACAATTATCTTGAATACTTAACGATTAGGATAGTCGTTTAATCACAAAACGTGCTAAAATTGTCTTCCATTCTGCTGGATGCATTTTTGGACTCGGCTTGCAACTGAACGAGTGGCGTTATAAATGCGAATATTTGGCACTCCTCCAGTGAATTTAATAAAAGTTGCTCTAAGTTCTTCTAAAATATTACTTCGGGTTTTATATACTTCATTCTTGATAAATACTTAAAGTAGCGTCAGGTCGGGGGAACGCGGAGGCCCTTGGTTTGGTTCATATGTACCAAGCCAATTTTCGCCGAAATTGACAGTTAGTAAGTGTCTTACCATATGGCTGTTATGGGATGCGGCACTGTCTTGTTTGTAGCTAAAATTATTTCTTGCAGCTAATGGCATGTTATTCAACTCGTTTATTACACATTCTTGCAAAATGTGGATGTATCCTTCAGCATTCAATTTTTCATTATAAATCCTGTAGTTAACGACTCTATTTTGACATAGTCTCACCCACACATGGAACCCAAAGCGCCCTTGTTGTAGCCTAGCGGCAGTCTGATGAGGATTTGTTTGACCAATATCGATTATTATGTCGATTAAAAATTCCTTCGCTAGAGATATAAACGCTTCGTCAGTCCATATGACATTTAAAAAAAAATTGGGATTCCGATTAATTTGTTGCAACAAAATTCTAAACGCCGTTCTTCATCTCCAGGATGTAAGTTATGAAATTTCCTTATTTGTTGTCAATATTACGGCTAGATAATGTCGGATGAGCAGCAACACAAGCTTATATATTTATTTCATCTCTTTCTCAATTTTCCGTATTGTAACTTTTACCTCTTGGTTTTGCGAATGTTCCATACGCAGTTAAATTGTCATATAATCTTTGAAATATTTGTTTGCCTGGCTGTCGTCGTTCAGGGTAACACTCAAAATATAAGTCTAAAGCTGCGTCTTTTTTTTTATCTTAATATAACACTCAAACATGTTTAACTTTTCATAGTTTTCAAAAACATCCATTTTGGACACCTTTTTTTTAAATATAATCGAAAACGGAATTTGACAATCAATACTTAATTGTTATTTAATTTTATGACATATAAACAAAATCGCAAGAAAAAATACAATTTTTCTAGATACTTAGATATAGGGTGTCCCATTTAACAAAAATCTGCTTTTGATAATATCTCAAAAATTAAAACATTCTATATATTTTTTAAGTACGCCGCTGGATTCTACGTAAAAAGTCATAAAACTTTTGTATGTAAAGTTTTTTTTATCTCCATAAATAACCGAGTAATAACAGATAATAAGAAACGGGAGATTTTGAGAATCACCCTGTATTTTATAAACCAATCCAGTTAGCGTAGATCTGAACTAAACACTAAAAAAGAGAACGGGACACGTATCTTAATTTTTTGTATCTCTTACCATTCAGCTTATACCCTGTAGTATCAACGAAATAAAACCACCCTGTAGATGATACCTTATATAGAACATTTCGGAAATGCCACATAACTACTAAAATAAATAGGCCCCTTAAGTCCGGATGCCGTAGTGACTTGGAACATGTCAAAACGCATTTTTTTAAGTCTAAAGTAAACGTATAGTCAGTATTATTTTCTATTAAATTGATTTCTCTTTTAAAAATTTTTTATGTTTTTGGTAATTGAATATTTGACTACTTTTTTTTCACAAAACACATTTAAGGAAAGCTCAGTTTTTAAAGATAAACACCATATGTCATTTTTGTCTGAAGCGCCAGGTCGCTTACTATAATAGTGTGATGTTTGCTAGTTTAATCTATAAGGTAAAAGGGAAATAATGTAATCTTGAAAAAATCAACATCCCAGATTTTTTCAGATCTTCACGCTTCAAGGTCCCTAGGTGCCGATTCTCGATTCCGTCGCACAGAGCACTAAATACCAAAATTAGAAATAAAAAGTCTATTTCTGTAAAATGATACAAATATTATATTTTATGGTTAAAATAGGTTTTAATCTATACAAAGGAGTAGTATTTTATTAAATAGAATACCAAGTTAGTTAACAAATCTGAGTTTTTTTTTTGAAAAATTGACACATTATAAAAAATCAGAAAACTGTGAATTTACAAATTACAATTTATATTTTATTAAACTATTTTTATAATATAGTTGAATTAAAATATATAAAGACTATAACATTTCATATATAAAGAATATAACATTTCATAAAAAATATGTTTTATTCTTAATATAGGATTTTTTACATTTATATCTACCTAAACATAAGAATCGCCAAATGAACGACTATGGAACATTCATCATATATTTAAAAATTACTTAATTTGACAATATTTTAGTTATGTTAAGTTTAAAAATATGATTAATAGTTACTGTTAAATCATTAATTTTTTAAATATGGCTTAACCTATGTATATATTGAAAAGTTGGGAGCCGTCAACTTTATAATTTTATAAATCTTCAATCAAAAATTCGTAATCCGCGATCCGAAGAACACTTCTATACACATTTTAAACGAATTTGAAGGGGATGAAGAATGACAAATTGATGAAAAATTCATAAACCCCTATGTACAAATTTTGAGAGAGATCGGACATATTTAGATGGTACCCCCTCCAGTGTTAACTACATAACATCATACTATTGTATTGTCAACGGAACTATAACACATGCCAAATTTGAAGTTGATCGGGTATGTAAAAGTTGGTGAAAATGACAGAAAAAATTTGCACAAGCATATATACAACTAAAGATCCATAACGGTAACTATAGATAACTCATTTAAATGGGACGCCTTGCATCGGTCAGGAGACATCAATGCTCGCCGAAACTATATTAATTCGTGCGGTAACCCTGGATTCGCGGAAGGGAACGAGACGGGGTGTTTCCAATCACTAAATATTAAAAAAAATCTTTTAGTTAAAAGACGAATATTGAATTTGTCTGTTAATCTTTGGGGTTGAAATTTGAGACAGGTTAGCTTGAAATAAAGTTTCATATAGCCGCCATAAAAAAATATATACATGGGGGGATAGTGGGGCCTGAACATTGTCGTGTCTTGTTCGATCTATTGCGCAGTTATATTAATCTATTATACAACATACAACATAAAAGTTAAGTTAAATAAAAGTTTGTAAAAACACCATTTATTGCAATTTGTTGCAGCTAACTTTAATGTGCTTTAATAAGCCCAATATGTCCCAACAATATGCAGTTTGATGCAACCGTAATTGGGCGTAATTTGATAATAATATGCTTTTCTAACTTCGATATATAAAAAAAATCACACTAATATAGGAAGCAACATGGTACTTCAGACAAAAAAGACAACATTTTTGAAAGAGAAAACAATTTAACACAAAATAATACTGACTCAGTTACATCTAAAACTGGCTTTTAAAAGACAACCATGCTTACTTTTATAAAAATAAACAAATAATTAAATTTACTTACCTTCGATGTTTATCGCACTTTTATTGCATAAACTAAATTACTTTGAAGGCTCACAAAACAAGAACCTGGTTTTGACTGACAGTAAGAATAGCAGTTATCTGACATTTCATATACTAAGTTTTTCAACAGCGTATTAATAAATAATATACCCGAAAAATCCCACACAAACAAATATATTTGTAGAGACAAATTAAGCATTCAAAAATACATTTAAATAACAAAAAACGTCATGTTGGATTTTTTATTTTGTATGGTCTTACTTTGAATTTTTGCCTTCTGTGCGACGCACGGTCTGCCCACGTTACAGCTAAAAAACTATTTAGCCGATTGACTTCAATTTTTCGTCAAAAATTAAGAGTCACATGGGAATGACTTATCGAAACAAAATGGTGGCCTGGTGAAATGTTAAAAAAGTTATTACTAAAAAACTATTCATCCAATTTACTTCAAATTCTGCACGAAAAACAAGTATTATGTAGAAATAAACTGGTAGAATCTTGGTACGAATCCAATATGGCGAAAAAAATGGTGGCTTAATAAAATATTTAAAAATAATTAATCAGCCTGGAAAATTTACTTAGTGGATGGATTTCAAATTTTGTACAACAATTAATTGTGACAGCCAAATAAAATATTTGTAACAGTATGGCAGAATAAACGGCTAATTCAATTTTAATATTTGGTCGATCGCGTTATATTTTTAATTTTTTGTCAACCTTACCCTTAAAAAATAAATTTTTGTATTTGTACAAAGAAGCCAGAGCAGTTCTAAAATGTCGGCGCCTATGCCTGTTAGTATTGAATTTTATGAATTTCTTGATCCACTGTGAAGCAACCCGAGGAAAGAACTGTAAAATATCTAGTTTTCACAACGTTTAGTGGAAAAGTCTACCCCCGTCTTCGTGAAATAAAAAAATTTGAAAACACTAAAAAACTAATATTACTTTAACTTCTTCGTTTGTTTTAATTATTAATCTGAGATATTGCCCCACACAAAAAATGCCATAATTAAGAATCTAGCATTCATAAACATTCTCAGATGATAAATTAAAATATTTTTGCAATCGAGAAGCAAAGAATTTTGTCAAAACTCACATTAAAAAGTTATACATATTATTAGCTTTTATTTCACAGTGTCCAATTTAGCTTGTACTACACAATATGTATATATTTAGAGGCTTGTATAAACATATATTTAGTTCTTTTTAAATTAGAAGTGTATACTTTATCATCGAACTATAATTATCAAGGTTCTGCTGTCAGATAGTTGTGTATTATTAATTCTAAGGACTCTCAATAGCTAATTACCCGCAAATTATAGGCACTTAACTGTTATCCTTGCAAATTTGAAATTATTGATATATTCGCAAAATAGAATCACTGAAACAACTTGTCCGCTAGCTAATAGTCAACATATATATATATATATATATATATATATATATATATATATATATATATATATATATATATATATATATATATATAAATAGATCTTTTTTATTTCATGTTAGCGAACGTCATAATAAAACTGGAAGCCCTGTTTTTGATGGGAAATTATTTTTAACGAGCTAGTGTCCTGTGTGTGCTTGAAAAACACGAAAAATTAATCAGTAGCCATTAGAAAACGATATCTTACGTGTCAAAATCCATTTCTCGAATATTGGATTAATTAGCTACTTGATTTGCGAATGTATCCATTTTGAACTATTAAATAGGATGCAGCTAAATTTATTTGTAGCTGCGATAGTTTTTATTGACAACGGTAACAGACTAAAAATGCGACTACAGGTATACAGAGAGATTTTTTATACATCTATATTGTGTTTTAGAAGAAAGACATTAGACTTATTCCGAGTGTCATAGTTATGGTAAGAACTATTAAGCCGACAAAGATGTTTGTTCTTATAAATATAAGTCAACAATTTAAAGAAAATAACAGAGTAGACTGCAAGAATTTTATTTTTGCGGAGAGTTCCCCTACATAACGTTAAGTATGACAGACCAAAAATAATCCGAACAACCCGTTTCTATGCCACAAATACTCTATCGATGTCCGATGACCCCATACAACAAAATTATAAGCAATAGAAGAATAAACAAAGACATAGTAAACACTTAGAAGAGTTTCAAGAGTTACGATATTCTTTAAAGAATTTAAAACATAGATAGGAGCTCTTCAATTTAGTTCACGATCAATGGAGACACTCAAGGAATTTATTGAGTCACTTAAAACTAGTTTGTGGTCATCTAGATCAAAAATGAGACCACATGATGTTTTGCATACGAGATATACTCTTTTACATCACTTCAAAAAGAAGGCCTAACCAGGACTAAACGAACTGCAATCGGATTTTTCAAACACAAACACATAGGAAATTATAGATTTGGCAAAAAAAAAAACATCGCCCACCGGGACTGGAGCACAGGACCTTTGCAATACTAATTCAGTACCCTGCCACTGAGCTAGTAGCCTAACAACAAATATTTAACGAGTATAAACCTTGTTTATACTCTCAACAAGTTACCAATTTACGCAAATCCGCCCGGGAGAATTTTAAATCCTGTTGCTGTGTGTTTGATTCTGTAAAGTGAAAGGTCCTCGATATAAGTGTGTTAGCCACTGACTGAACTTGAGAGTAGGTATGTGGGTTAGTTTTCTGTACATCGTGACTCCAGCTTTCCGTTAATTTTCCTTGTAATTAGAAGATCTAAAAATTACAGATTTCTGCCCTCTTCGATTCCTAACGTAAACTGGATTCTGGGACGAATTTCTTACAGCTGCGTTAGAAATAAATCTAATTGGAATTTACCAGGCAGCCATATAATAAAAATGTCGTCTACATAGCGTTTCCAGAATGTCAGTTTAAAAAAAGCGGTATTAAGAGCTCTGTTTCTTTCAAACTTCCTTCAAATAGACCATGTAGAGGTTATTGCCTGTTTGAAAATTATTTTCGAAAATAAAATGTTTTTTTTAAAGAAGTGGTCGGATTCGGATGGTTCTATTACATGTGATTGAAAATCTTCAAGCATTACTATCAAATCTAAAGCTTCATCTATGGGCATACTGAGGTTTGATATTTAGGCTTGCCAGGATGTCGTTTTTTCGTATAAGAATATCTTTCATGATGTTAGTTACGTCTCCGAATACTTGACAAAGGACTCTGCTAGTTCGGTACTGGCTTGAACAACACTGGCCAGATATTTCCCTAACTTTTGTTTTGGGGAACTTACTGCACTTAATATGGCGGAATTTCTGGTTTGTGTGTTTTCGGCATATCGTAGTATATAATTGGGACATGAGAGACATCCATATATCTTGGTTAAAATTAAGGCTTCAAACATACATGAAGATGTGACGAAAATACACAAAATAGAAATTTCTCTAAGAACCATATTAAATGCAGTAAAATCCCTAACACAAATATTAGAGAAATACCTGGCAAGTATTATTAAATCACCATGACACCAGCCAGCAAGAATTCCGAACACCTAACTATCACCATAAAAGATATTTGCGTGGAAGAATACGTTATCAACTAGACATCAAATCCCTATTCGCTAGTATACCCATACGCAAAGCTTTAGAGTTGATAGCAACGTATGAATATTTTCCACTACGTATAACTATAACTAACGACTATCCGAACACTGCTTAAAAAATACCTACTTTATTTTTGAAAATCAGTTCTAACGTGAAACAGGCGGCCCTGTGCTCTTAAAACGGACCCTCTGGAAACGCTACGTAGACCACAATTTTATTATATGGCCGCATGGTAAAAATCAATCGCAGCTACATGCAGCCCAGAATCAAGTTTACATTAGAGATCAAACCGAATAGAAACGCCATTTTTAGTACTTATAATTACAAAGAAATTTGACGGAGGCTGGAGTTCATGGTATACAAAAAAACCAATCCATACTAACAGATATTTAAATGCCGAATCACACCACCACCTATCGCAAGTCCAGTAAGTATCTAACACATTTATCTCGAATCTCTACACTCGGCAACGGGAATTAAGACAAATCAAGACGACCTTAGAGAAAATGGCTTTAAAAAAAACCGTATCAGTAGAGCCATTAAACACCAAGAGATGCCAGCGAAAACGAGAACAAAGGAGAATGAACAGAACATCCCAAAAGCCATCCTTTCATACATAAAGGGGCTTATATACAAAACTAGAGGAGTCTTAAGAAAACACAACATCAGACAGTGTTTAAGCCACAGCAAACTATAGCTAGCACAATATGCAATTCTACACTGAAAAAACAAACAATTTGATTTAAACAAAATTGACCTTTACTAAAACAAATATTTGTTTCGTATAATTCAATTCAAAAACGTAAAAACGTCGTGCCTATAACATATTTAAATATATTATTTGTTTGTATAAGGAATAAATTTGCAATTATTTAAAGTGTTGCTAGTCTAGTTTTCAAGAGTCAGTTATGAAAATTCAAAAGTGGCTGGATAAATAAAATATCGGCCATTTAGCATGTAGTATGTAGCTAAATAGTAAAAAAAACTCTCAACATTGATATATGCACAATAGATTGTACTAGTTAACTTTTTAACTAATACAGAGCCTAATTCATTTTCGAATTTATGATAGAAACCATGGCAAACCCAAACCATTGTCAATCGAAAAAGTGAAAATAAAATAGCTATAAATTATATTTTTTGTTTACCCTTAGGATCTCAATAGCTTTATTTAAATTGTTCTAAAAGTTCTCTCACAATATCTAAAATATGCATGTAAATATAGCATTACAATGGCTTTCACAAACTACAGAACGTTTACTAAGCTACAACGAATGCAGAAACAATATTTATATTTATTTATTTTACCATGAGGGTTTCGTAGTTAATAATATACATAGTTTTGCTTTAAACAGCATTTAAATTTAACACCCATTTATAATGTTTTAATTGTTAATTTTCAAACATCATCAACAAAATTTGTACTAGATACTTATTGGAGTACACCAAAAATATTTGAAATCACATAAAATCTAAAAAAAAACTGAAGTGGTTCTATATTCCATTTGGAATCCGAAGATGATAATATATAGTTCTAACTTTTGACATAAATGTTAATTTTATCAGAAAAGATAATATGGGAAACAATTAATCAAAAATGTGGTGTAGTATACCAAAATAAAAATACAGAGAGATAGCCACAATAAAAGTAAGAAGTTGATGGCACGTTGCATCATGTGCAATTAATGTGAAGCTTGTTTATATCAATATTTGTGTACTTGCATAAAGTGAAATATGTGTAACACATTCACCTTATTTGCCAAAATGAAGCTTGAAGTTTTTATTCGACATTATCTTAAATCTTTCTCCATAAAAATTGGTTATGAAATTGCATTCATTTTCACAGCATACATAGATCTAGTAATAGGCTACAATACCTAAGCTATACTGAAACAGGAACATTATTTATCCATTAATAATATCCATATGAAAGTGTGTGAGTGGACCTATTATTTATTTATCTATTGGGTAATTAATTAATAATTCATAACGTTTCATTTGTTAATTTTTAAACATCTACAGTTGAAAATTTGTACACCGTCTTCCACATAAAAGTACCCACTATACTATCTAGAAATCCGTCATAGGTACGAAAAATAGTGTCATACCAAAGTTTCTTTAAATATGAATTTTTTTTACATATAATGTTTCCATGTATACAGGGTGTTCCAATTTTGCTGGGACGACATCAACTATAAAGTTTTAAACGAGACACCCTATATTTTTGTCCATTATTTCATTCGTTGTCAAAAATAAACATAAGTTACCAATTTAAACTATAGTCGGCTTCTGCGTAGTTTTCGAGATAATTGAGGTTATGTGTGATTTTTTGCTATTTTTCAAATAACTATAAAAAGCCTTCTCTGAAGATTTCCAAATACAGGTTTTATTATATTTCATTGAATGTCCTATCAACTCTTTAAGAGATGCATAAAGGGATTTGAATTTTTCTATGAATATCCCCATATAAGTTTCTTCCAGTTCAATTTTTAAGTGAAGGAAATTTGTCCGACCAGACTGGAAGACTGGATTTTTGAATGCAAATGATGGACCTGCTAAGAGAAGGACGTTAAATAAAATTCTTTGGACAGATAAGGCGATATTTTCCACTGCGGGAATGCATAACAAGAAAATACTCACTACTATTCTGCGACAAATAAACATTTGGTAAAGCAAATTAAAAGGCAAAGACATCAAAGTGTTAAAGTGTGGTGTGGTAATATAAACGACCGCATAATAGGACCTGTGTTTTTTGACCACTTTTTGAACAGACAAACATTTTTAAACCATTTAAGAAATTAAATTTTGGAAAAACTCAATGATCTTCCGGAACATATTCGTATGGACTTGGTATATCAACAACACATTTTATTTTAAGGACATACTTAAAGATACAGTATATAAAAATCGAAACAATTATTCTGTAAATGAATTAAAACAAAAAATTCGTAAAGAAATTATTAGTCTTAATAACAGTGACGCCGTCCGAAACGTTGTGGCAAATATTCAAGGGCGATATACACTGTGTATAGCAGAAAATTATATAGTCATTTGTTTTAAATTTTTCTTGTTTTTCTATTTCCATGTAATATGTTGTTATGTTATATGTTGGTATATGTTGTTTACGTTGATAGCTATGTTATTCAAAAAGTTTGTTTCTAAGATTAATTTTCAATTAATGTTAGAAATTATCACCCAAATGCCCAATTTTGGATTTTTGCTATTTTTTATACTGATTTGATCACACAACCTCAATTATTTCGGAAACTTAGCCGAAATCTATTATAGGTTAAATTGGTAGCTTAAAATTTCGTGTCGTCACAGCAAAACTGGGACCCCTGTATATATGGAAACATTAGCTTTTGTATGAAAACGGTGAACATGATAATTTTTAGGAAACAATCAAGTAGGTTCTATATTTCATTTGGAATCCAAAGAGTTCTAACTTTTAACATGAATGTTAATTTTATAAGAAAAAATATGGGAAACAATAAATCATAATTGAGGGTATGTAATGCAGTAGCGCTGTATATTTGCATACAGTGGCTGGCAGAAAATCACGTATCTTACAGAAAATCTTTTGATTATTGACTCCTAATAAGATTTTATTCTTGATAATGCACCAATAAAAACTAGCTTTGATAATGTCAATTTGTGGTCAAATTATTAAAAAGTATGGAAATATGGGTTAAAAAGTTTATAAATTAACATTTTAATGATATCGTAATTATAAGTCATTAGAATGTAAGAAATGTAAGAATAAAAATATTAATCAATCTAAATATTATACTAGTATACTAAGTACTAATTATTATAGTACTAATAAAGCATCTAAAAATGTTTTTCGCGGTTTTCGTTTCTAAATTGTATCTTAACTATAATTCAAATAAAAAAAAATTACTTGACTTATCTAGCTACATTCCTGTAGCTTGTGGGCTAGAATTCCGCTGTCACAGCAATTTTATTGAAAAAAATATTTGCTATTTTTTCATATTTCTGTTTATTTAGATTAAGGTTTCACAATGATACTAATTAGAACTAGTTTTTCTTAAAACATCAAATTTTATAAAAAAACACACTTTTTTGAGAAATCACCGAGGAAAAAATTTACATACTTTTGCCAGTCACTTGGTGGATTTTTTGTTTGGTTTTTCTGGTGATGTAGAGGTGATAGGTAATTAATAATAAATAAAATCTCATATAAACTGCTGGAACTTCGAAGTGCACTAAGGAAATTTTTACTGGAAATTCAAAACAAAATATTTTCAATTCGGATGAAGATTTTGAGCTGAGGTTTTGGCTTTTGTTTGATCAATATCTATAGTATGCCTCAGGACACCATAGCAACCGTCTTATACAAAGGGTTATATAAAATCCTGTCATTTTTTAAAAGTTTGTTCAACCAGAATTCCTACTATGGAAGATTTCTTTTTCTCCTTGTGCAACGAAAATAATTTAGAGCTAGGTACGAAACAATAATTTCTAGCGATTTTGAAATTTTTTCTTCGTTTCCGACATTCGGGTTTTTTTTCGTAAAATTGATTTTTTTAATATAATCTACTGAACAATGCCCACTTGTGGCAATCACAGATATATCTACCAGATTATGAACAAGGTTGCAATTTTCCAACATGAATATTGTATACAGGGTTCAGCAAAAACTAAGAGGTGAACGTTAAATAGTGATTTGTTGGGTTTAGTTTTTTTATCAATCTGGACTTCGATGTTGGTTCTAATGCCAGTTCAGTAAGAATGGACATTTTTACCGAAACGGTTTTTATACATTTGAAATTTGCTCTAGTTCTTTCAGATATTGCCTTTAATTTAAAACCGATTTTTTTTAATAAAAAATGAAAAATCGCCTTTTATCATTGATATAATTCCCTTTTTCCCAATAAAATACAATTTCACATGTTATTTTTGTTTATACGGACTTACTTAAACTGTCTGGCCATCATTTCAAATTAACTGAGAATATATCCCAATAATACAGTGGGTAACAAAGGCTTGGAATACTACCCACCTTGCCGAACAGAAATTCAACACTGTTAAAGTTTAGAATCTGTAGAGTTTTTTGTGCACCCTGTACACAAAGTGGAATACTTAAGGGTTCGTAATCTGATAGACCATACTGGATCTGACTGCCATAAGTGAGATTTGTTCAGCAGACATTTAAAAAAAAAAACAATTTTTGTAAAAAACCCTGTATGTCGGAAAGAAAGAAAAAATTTCACAACCGCTGGAAATTGTTTTTTTTTGTACCTAGTTCTAGATTATTTTGGTTGCACAAAGAGAAAAAGAAATCTTCCACAGTAAGAGTTCTGGTCGAATAAACTTTCCAAAAAATGACGGTTTGATATAACACCCTGTACCTATATAAGACGGTTGCGATGGAGTCTTGGGGCTGTCCTTATCGGACTGCATACTCTAGGAATTGCTCAAACAGAGACCGAAAACCGTAACTCAAAATCGTCATTCGTATTGAAAATATTTCATTTTGAATTTCCAGTAAAAATGGCCTTGGTGCACTTCGAAGTTCCAGCAGTATAGATGATGCATGATGTACTTTCTGTTGGTCACTTGTGTTGGTGATTGGTGGTTTTTATTTTTGGTATTTTCTGAAGCAATTTGTCTGATCTTCTATTTTGCTTAATTATTCTTCATTTGTGTTTTTAGGAAATTTAGAAATAGATCAGAAGGAAACTAAAGTTGAAAATTCAAAAATAATTGAAATTTTAAGTAAAGGTAAATTCCAAAGAAATTTAATATTAAAAAAGGAGCAACTGAAAGCTTCTATTACAACAGTTTTTGAAAATATAAATGCTGAGCAGTTTGTTTATTTTTCGTTTAGATCTTTATTCAATACCTACCTATGTATGTTATTTGGACAATGCATAATGCTAATTAATAAATAATCATTTACAGTGTGCCCAGGATAGGTGAACAAAGAAGTATAAATGATCGAAATTTTTTTAAATTTCTCTGTAGGTAAAGTACATTTTCCGTAAAAGATATTAAATTGAAATCGGTTCACTTTAGAGATGGGACATGTAACTCATTTTAATAGTACGACGAATTGGTCAAGTTTAGTGTTTTAATATAACGTTATACAGCCTGACTATGCAGAATTTCTGTTGGAGATTTATCAAATAAATTAGGCTCTTATTTATTTCGTTTAAGATAGGTATTAAAACTTATAGATATTTGTATAATTATTATTAAAAATGACTTCAGGATATTGCCGAAAAAAAAGTCATTGTAAGTTCTTTTCCATAATGACAGAATAAATAATATTTAAGTTTATTGCATTTTCAATCTACATTATTTTCTTAAATACTAGATTGCCTTATTTTGTATGCGTATTTACCAATAGGCAGTTCCAACCATATCTAATATCTATATTTAAATTTACTTTACATGTAAACAGCCGGAATAAAAAGATAAAACCTAAACAGTTAAGACCCCTTAGTCACGCCGCATCGAGAATCTAACAAACAGCACATATTGCAATGCAATTCGACTCTTTCGGCGGTCATGACTCAGCGGCTCTTTATCGTCGCAAGTCGTTCCCGCTCCGTTACGCTGTAAGTGAGATGTGAGTCAGGAATCGAAAAAGATCTGCGTCGCGGAGCTGCCTCAGTGACTCACTTAACTGAGCTGATTCTTTGAGCCAGCTGAACCTCCTGAGTTACACATCTCTAGTTCACTTTAACCTTTTGGCGATAGTATATTTGCCTCTCTAAAGTCAAAACTAATATTTTTCGGTATCCTTGACACGAATGGCTACTTGAATTTCAAAATGTGAAAATAGGGCAAAAGGTACTTTCTGCTAGAAAGTTATTATTAAATCTTAGAGAAAGAATCACATTTAGATTAGACGGAAAAAATGTTACTAAAGTTCCCCGACCTCTTCAAAATTTAGGCATGTAGGCATAATGCTAGGGTTTCCACCTGTCCTATTTTAAACACAGTTTCTACATACACATGAAAAGTGGGATGTTTTATTAGGCAACAATATTTTTATAAATGTTTTTATAGTAATATATTTTTTGTTTAGGGTCCCTGTCTCAAGTGTTTTTGATAAAAGGGTATTCTCTCTATTATGAATATCAAGTGTAGGGCAGAACGTGATATGTGTTTTTCATCCCATGTTAAAAGCGGAATTCATTATTTATTTTAGTTCTTTGAATAGGTAGACATGGTACTTTTAATTAATAGTTTTTTGGCCATATCTAGGACTAAAACGTTATACGTGTCCGTAAAGTCTACCCTTTTGAAATACAGAGTGTTAAAGATTCAATTTTTTTGAGCTTTTTTCATCGACGTTATACATTTCTAGAGATATAACATTCAAACTTGAATTTTTCAGTACACTAATTGAAAGTAGTATATTTTTAAAACGAGAAGAGATATTGAGCAACGGTCTTCAGCTATTTCTTGCAAATTTTATTATATGTTAACGATTTTCAGCTTAAAGCCTACCTATTTATACAGGGTGTTCAACAAGAAAATTTCTAACATTTTATTTGTTGCGAAAATTTACGAAAATTATTTGTATTTTTTAAAATTTCTAGGTCAAATTAATTCTTGGAAAAATAGTAAATAAAAACAAATTAAAATTTTTTATATGTTTTGATACATGATCTTTTTTTTAATTAGATTTCTTCTTACACATTAAGCTATAAATCTTATTAGCACTCTGGCGTAAAGTTTTCTTACTTAAAAGCGCCTAAAACTTATTTTTGTAATAGTATGTAAGATCTGCAGTACGCAGAAAAGATACAGTATGTGTAAAAAATAATTTAAGATTGGTTAAAAGAGTAGCGATCCAACATAATCATGTATGTATATTAAACACTCTGTAGCATAAAAAAGAACTTAAATATAAAAGTTTTGAGTATGAAGGAGTATTGTCGTGATTACCCAAACAAGTATTTTTATATTCTCCCTAACTTTATTATGTTTCAAAACACAGGACTTGTTTTCGAGCCAAAGGACCAGGCACACAACTTATGGAAAACCGGTTTTGGTGAGATTGGCTGATTTTTTGTATGTTGTAGTTCTTGATCTTCTGAGCAAAAGATATCATGGGCGGAATCTAATCCTATGGCTACTTAAACTTTGCCCAAATCCCATATAAAATACATGGGGAAAACAGGATGACACCAAATTAGTTTTTTTCAACATATTTAGCGTATAGTGATTCGCAAAATAAGAAAAAGTTTTATATGAACATAGATCCGCAAATGCTTTATTCTGATATACAGGGTTTCATATTGTAAATCTTATTCGTCCTATATCTCGGAACTAAATGGTATATGTGCGATTTGGGCAATGTTTAACATCCTCTATATTAAAAACTAGTCTCAATATTAGATCGTGCCCATGGTATTTTTTGCTCAGGTCAAGAACTACAATATAAAAAAAATTCAGTCAATTTCACCGAAACCGGTTTTCCATAAGTTGTGTGCGTGGTCCTTTGCTAATATATAGATTCTTTATCTTAGTAGACCTATTCATTTACAATTCGTATATTATTCCCTTTAAATAAGAATTGAAATGAAATCATAAATTAAATATTGACAAAACGTGACTTATAAAAATAGTTTTGTTTGTACAGTTTACCCCATAAAAGAAACTTACATTTTTTTAAATAGAATACTTGGATAAATCTTTTTTTTTTTGCAGGTTTTGAAAATATAGGGTTAGGTCGCTTTATGTTAAATACATAGAGTTTAGGTTGAGGGCACCCTATATAGATACATTTGTAGCTTGTGTAAAATTTATGCTTAAATTTATCCCAATAAAATATTCCATAACTAAGCATTTTTCAAGTGAAACTCTTTACAGCCAATAGGGTAAGTAGATGCGATGCCTCACCACAGCGAAATAAAATGTGCATTGGAAATATTCGCTAAGAACTTTTTGTCCCAAAAAGGCTATTCCCAGGATGATAAATAAGATGTTGACGCTCATAATGTTATGCGAGTCGAGTCGGTTAAATTACAGAATTACCGACCGAGAAGGTAAAATGCATCAAAATTCATAAATCCTGTTTTTTAAAGTTAATTGGTGTATTTTAAAAATGTAAAAAATGTTATCAACATTTCCGTTAGATTTAGTTTTTACAATGTTTTTAAATGAGTTATTATATATATATATATATATATATATATATATATATATATATATATATATATTTATTCTTAAACATTGTTTCCCGTAGTCACTAAAGAGGTTTAAACTTAGACCAGGTCTAACTTAACAGTTGTAGGTTTAAAATGACATTTTTAACAATTGAACAAATAATTTTTCTAAATGTCACAATTTTATTATAAAATGACAGTGACATAACCGAAACATAACTGGTGAACTAAAAGTTTTAAGTACCATGGCAACTAGACCTGGTCTAACTCTTAAAGCTTTTTAGTGAATCGGGGGAATCACGTGATAAGTATAATTTGTATAAAATATCATTAAAAAGAAACATTGATACTCATTTTAATGATGATTGATATACAAAGAAAATATATTCAAATTCGTTTTACGTTTGTTTTACATTCGTTCTGATATACCCTGTATACAAAACTGACACATTTATAAAATATTATGGCTTGGCAAAAAATATACATTATTTTAAATTTTTTTACTTAAAAAGTAGTTCGTTAAAATAAGAAATAAAAAAATGGTTAAAATAATATTTATTTATTTCAAAAGTTGAGCCGTAACTTCTGAAGCAATGATTTAGCCAAATATAGAAAAAAATATAATATCCTACCTAAAAAATGCAATTGTCCCTTTTGCGACACGCTGTATAAACAAAAATAGTTTTATAAATAACGTTTTACGAATATTTGGTATTTGATTTCATTTCAAAAAGTCTTTAAAGACGATAATATACGTATTATTAATTAATCGGCTAGGGTAAAGAACTATAATGGCAAATTTGGCTCTAAAAGTAAAACCTGTATTTTAAAAAATAATAAAGTTAAAAAGAAAATAAAAAACTCGTCTGGTGAAAATGTTTAGTTGTTAAAAGGTAAATAAAAACGGATAAATCGGAATGTTTCTAACAAATCTTAAAATATTGCTTGCAAACTCTGGCAAAAAACACTTACATCAAATGGCGAAAAAAAAATATAAAAGAAAAATCTAATATTTTTCAAAAAAAAAATATATTTTAAAAAAATTTTAAAAACTTTTCAAATATTTGTTGGAATTTCACCAAGGATTAAGTTGATCTAGCAACTAGAACTTTGAAATCGTTTTAGTAAATTTTCGGAAAAAATAAAATATTTGTAAATTTGCACAGTCCCGTTTAACACCTTGTATAAACAACTTTTTAGCTGAGGAAAGTTTTAGCTTTAAAATCAAAAATAGGCAATAAAATTTGCAAGACACAGCTGAAAAGCACATGTCAATATCTCTTCTGGTTTTAAAAATAATCAATTTTGAATTTTACCTAAAAATTCGCTGTGCCGTTTGCTCTGTCCAGCAGTTTAGTTCAATAAATTTATTACATTGATATTAAAACTTTAGTAAGAATTTTTTTTGGCTTGTTCACAACTCAACTAAAATAACTAACTTTAATTTGATTTAAAGAAATGCTTAAGAAAATTACTTATCTCAATATCTGGATTAATCTGTTCACGAAAGCATTGGATACATAATATAAAAAAAATATATTTTAAACAAACATAATATAAACTCACCGATAAAAAAAACCGGCACCTAAAATTTGTTGACAATTTTGATATGGCATAACTTTTTTATTTTTTATTTGGTTGGAATGATTTTTTCGCTGGCTGCTAGCCAATTAGGATTGGCCTGCAGTTTGTCGTGATACAATTTTGATTGCTTGAATGTTTATATACCAGGGTAAGTCAAAATGATGTTTTTAGTCGTAAGTTTAAAACACCCTGTGAAAATAACACGCCAAACAACCTTGTTCCAATATGATTTACGATAATGTTGGATGTGTTCCGAGCATTTTATTTTTTAAATCATCTTCCTATGTTGTCTCTTTTACAAGCTTTTACGCATTTTTAAATGAAATGCTGCATTCTTTTCAGTATCAATAAAAATAATCAGTGTAAAATAATCAAGTTAGTAGATTACTTTATTAGATTATTTTGACAGGGACGTTGTATTATTGTTGTTTATATTATGTGTTAACCACTACAGATCTAGATAGAACCGTCGCTTTTTTAGAAAATGATCGTAATGAAATGTATGCCCGTACTTTACGAATTCCGGAATTAATGGCACAAGATACTTGGAATAGATATCTCGAGATGGAAAATTATACCAGAAGGTCAGGGTCCGGAAAGACATAATCAACCACCTTAGCTGACAGCTGTTTCATATTGCTAAAATCATTGAGGGATCGAAGAGATACTTCAAGTTCGCTAAAACATGATCTACAGCAGGTATGTAGAAAAAACGTTTATGAAGTAACCGTAAGAAGACGCTTAAAGGAAACTCAGTCCCGTAGCCCCGCGTAGGGCCTCAATTGCTTCCTCGCCATCGCCAGAATCGACTAGATTTGCAAGGCAGCATGTTACTTGGACAGGACAAGAGTGGCGAAACGTATTGTTCATGGATGAATCAAGAGTTTGTCATCGATCGCTAGTTGGGCGGGAATTTGTACAGAAGGACATAAAAACCTAATATTTGTGGAAAATGGAGCCCTAAATGCCCATATATATATATATATATATATATATATATATATATATATATATATATATATATTGAAAACACACTACAGGAAGTTGTCATTCCATTTAGCCCTTTCATTAGAGAAGAGTTTATACTCATGCAAGAGTTTTTAAATGAAGTTGGAATTCGGAGGTTGGAATGGCCACCCTGCAGCCCATAAGCCCATATCTCAACTCGATTGAGGATCTTTGGAATGAATAAAAAAGATGCGTTCATCATGTCTCATCCAGCCTACAAATTTAGCAGAGCTCAATGAAGAATATGAAGCTATTCCTCAAGAAAATATAATCAAACTGATGATTCGATGCCACGAAGAACGCAGACTGTCATTACAGCTAGAGGTGGACACACCCGTTATTACACTTTATTTTAATTTTTAGTGTTCTAAGTAAACTTTAAATGTTTGAAGTAAAAAATGATTTCACATGTAGGGTTTTATTTAAAAATGCCTAGTTCGTAAAAGAAACGAGATAGACAGATGATTTAAAAAATAAAATACTCGGAACGAGGTTGTTTAGCGTGTTATTTTCACAGAGTGTTTTAAACTTACGACTAAAAACATCATTTTTACTTACCCTGGTATATAAAAATTCAAGCAACCAAAATTCCATCACGTCAAATTGCAGCGCGATCTTAATGAATTAGTCTATTGGACAGTGAATAAATCATTGCAATAAAATCGAAAATAAAAAAGTTATGCTATATCAAAGTTGTTAAAACTTTTTAGGTATAGGTTTTTTTTGTCGGTAAGTTTATTTTTCACATTATGTATCAAAAGCTGTCATGGGTAGACTAGTCCAAATGTTGAAATACGAAATTCACTCAAAGGGCTTGTGGAATTATTTAACTCGATTGCATGTAAGTATAAAAGAAAATGCAAACAGCTATGTAGCTACCGAAAAGCATGCGTTGTATGTTCAATTCTTTGTGTCGAATGTCAGGCCAAAAGAAAATGTCGAGAATATCAACTATATCAACGATAAAGAGGTTGTCGATTTCTGTCCGTGGAATTAAATCAATACTTTTCTGTGTATATTCCAGAAACATGATCAATTAAATAAAAATTTGAACTATAAATAGAAAATGGAATTATCTAAAATTACAGTATACTATCAACTCTGAAGCGACCAATACACAAATCCTATAGTAAGTAAATGCTAAAATTAATTAGATGAAATCAGTTTAGATCTTATTGCTTCCCTCATAAAAGGAAAGTATTGTAATACTGAAAAATCACCCTCCAGTCGCGTTGCTACACCCTCGACAGAACCCGCGGTGCGAGGGGGCCCAAAAGGTACGGATGACCTTTTTTTTAGTCATCATATATTTTTCGGCTATGCTTTGGGGGCTATTTATTGACTAGTTAAGAACTTTTTTTTGTCATCAGTTTACCGAAAACCGCGCTACGCCACTGTCACCCTTCGAGAATATTTCAGATCTTTACGTTTCAAGGTGCCTAAATGACGAAAAACATGTTTTCTCGATTCCGTCGGTCTGTCTGTTTGTCGGTCTGCCTGTTCGCGGCATAACTAAAAAACTACTTACCTGAATGACTTCAAATTTTGGTCAAAAATTAAGGGTCATATGGGCATGACCTGGTAACATTTTGGTAAAAATCCATTAGGGTAAAACAAAATGTAGGCCTAGTGAAATGTTTAAAAAATTATTACTAAGAAAGTGCTTATCCAATTTATCTTAAATTGCACAAAAGTCAAGTATTATGTAGGAATCAACTGCTAAAATTTTGGTACCAATCCAAGATGGCGGAACAAAATGACAGCCAAATAAAATTTTTGTAATCTGAAAAAATCACCCTCTCAGGTTTTACATATCTTCGCATTTTGGCATCCCTGGATGCCAAAAATATGTTTTATAAAGTCCGTTGGTCCGTCTGTCGGTTTGTCTGCTGTCTGTCAGTTCGCGACATAGTTTAAAAACTAGCTATCAGATTGAATTCAAATTTTAGTCAAAAATGAACGCTTAAATGGGGATGGCCTGGTAATATTTTGGTTAAAAAAATTCAGTATGCCGGAACAAAATGGCGACCTAGCGAAACGTTAAAGAAATTATTACTGAAAAACTAATTGTCTAATTTATCTCAAATTTTGTTAAAAAATCGAGTATTTAGTAGGAATAAACTGGTAAAATTTTGGTACTGGATGGCCTGGTAATATTTTGGTTAAAAAAATTCAGTATGCCGGAACAAAATGGCGGCCTAGCGAAACGTTAAAGAAATTATTACTGAAAAATTAATTGTCTAATTTATCTCAAATTTTGTTAAAAAATCGAGTATTTAGTAGGAATAAACTGGTAAAATTTTGGTACGAATCCAAGACGGCGGAACAAAATGGCGGTTTATTAAAATATTTAAACATTCAGCCTGAAAAAACTACTTTATGAACTGATTTCAAATTGTGTGCCATAACTAATTGTAATATAGAGGTGAACTAGTAAAACTATTGGTATTAACTAAAGATGGCGGAACAAAATGCCGGCCAAATAAAAATTTTGTAATCCGGAAAAATCTCCCTCTCAGGTTTTACATATCTTCGCGTTTCAGCGTTCCCAGATGCCAAAAAATATGTTTCATAAGGTCCGTATGTCGGTTTATTTGTCTGTCTGTCAGTTCGCGGTATAGTTTAAAAACTGCTCATCTGACTTAAAATTTTAGTCAAAAACTAAGACTTAATGGGATGACCTGGTAATATTTTGATAAAAATCCAATATGCCGGAACAAGACGGCGGCCTAATGAAAAGTTTAACTTAAAAACTAATTATCTATTTGCTCAAAAATTAAAATTTTAGTACGAATACAAAATGGCGGATTAATAAAATATTTAAAAATTCAGCCTGAAAAAACTACTTAATGAACTGATTTCAAAACGTGTGCCATAACTAATTGTAGTATCGAGATGAACTAGTAAAGGACCCGAACCAGCGTCCCTAGATGCCAAAAAATATCTTTTATCAATTCCGTCGGTCCACCCGTCGATTTGTCTGTCTGTCTGTCTGTCAGCTCCTGACATAGCGTATAAACTACTTATGAGAATGACTTCAAATTTTGGACAAAAATTAAGGTTCATATGGGGATGACCTGGCAATATTTTGGAAAAAATCCAGTATGCCTGAATAAGATAGCGGCCTAGTGAAACGTTAAAAAATTATTACTAGAAAAACTAATTATCCAATTTACCCCAAATGTTACATAAGAATGAACCGGTAACATTTTGATATGAATGTAAGATAGCAAAACAAAATTCCGGCCTAATAAAATATTTAAAAAATCAGCCTGATAAAAACTACTTATTAGGTTAATTTCATTAACTGTGATATAGAATATAGAGATAAGCTGGTAAAGTTCTGTTACGAACTCAAGATGTTAAAAAAATTAACGTTAAAAATCCTATTCAATTGACTGTAAGTTTTGGAGAAAAATTAAATATAACGATAAACTGGTGCGAATTCAAAATGACGGAACAAAATCGCGGTGTGTGAATTTAAAACTACTTATTGAATTTATTTTAAGTTGTGGCAAAATATTGGTTTAAGTGGTAAAATATTGGTAAGGATCGAATATATTGGAACAAAATGGCGCCCAATGAAAATGTTTGAAATGACAGTATACATGTGTTCCTAAATAACTATGTACTGAACTAAATTGGTTCACACCTCACTATTCCTAACAAAAAGGAATATTCATAATAAGGGAAGTTCCGGGTAAAAGAAATTTACCATTTTATTGGGAAAAATGGCATTAAAAGGAAATGCTTCACGAGTTCATATCTCCGATTTCTTAAGCGTAGAGATTTCATTATTTTGTTGTAAAGTCTACTTTCAATAATATTGTTATGTACATTTTCCTCGTCCGAGGCACCAGGAATGAAGCAAAAAAAAAATAACGATTTTGAAGCGATTTTTCCATATTTTCGACCAATTTTGAATATCAGGATCTCTCAAACTATTTATTTCATAAATTTTGTGACCATGCATCGTCTTCTATGCTATTAAATAAAGAAAAGAAGAGTACTGCATAACTTCGCACTTTTTTAGCTTCCCCTCTGAATTCGTTCGTATATTTTCCGCTTCTCTTTATTTATAGCTAAATAAATCCAATATTCCATAAATATCTCATTTTCTAATTTTGTAATGATTAGATTGCTTTCTTGTTTCTGACGACGGACCTATAACTTATTATCTTCTTTTTAGTCAGCAACTCCTTCTGTATTCAAAGCTATCTCAAATATGCGTACAGATTTTAGCCAGCGAAATGTTAGGAGACAAGCGTTATCTGGCAGGAAATTATTATCACACTTTTTAGTTGTTCGATATCCCCAATGCTGACAACATTTATATTATTAGTAGGGTATCTCTTTTGTGAAATTTACTCTATTTGAAATATTAGGAGACCAGCAGCCATAAACGGCAGATAATTATTATTCTCACATTATACCAGTTGTTCGTTATCGCGGTCTGCTTTATATAAAATTAATAATATATTATAAATTAATCCCTCGTAAGAGAAAGGAAGGTAATATATATAATATATATATATATATATATATAAATAATTTTTTTATTTATAACTTCCCTAAAGACAGTCTAAATATTCCGGCGGTTTTCCAGTCTTGCAGGATGTTATTATTTTCAAATATAGGTTTAAGACATCTTGGCCTTAGACAGCAATGTGATAATAGTAGCCAAAATAATAACCATTTGGTCATCATGACTCATAATAACTAATAACTGTCAAGAAATTGTAGAATTAAAATATTATAAAAAGTACGAATTCAAAATAGCATTAAACATTAAATGTACGAAGAAATGTAAGGAAACGGTCATTTTCACCCCTGAGCGGAGCACGAATATAAGGTCAAATTTTATTTTAAATACGATCCGAGTCCGACCATCCAGATAATAAATATCATAACATGTTCCCACCTTGCTGATTTTAAAGTTTTAGGCGCGGTCGGACCATGCAGATACATAATTTATTTAGCACGGTTGGACCGTGCAGGAGTCACTCCCTTTATTTTATATAACGATGTATAGTTGGTGGTTGCTCAGTTAGAATATCTTTGTATTTTACATTTTAATGTAAATATGTAAACAAATATTTGAATTATTTATGTCACTAAAAATTTTATTCTCATATTAGAAATAAAGAGTAGCCAGTGAAGTGTGCATCCCAAATGCAGCTGCAGAAAAAAGCACAGTGTATAACATGTTCAAAATCATTCTTCACACTCATGTGACTTGTACCACTCGCATGCGTCTCTTTGTCTTCAAAACTTGTTATACAATACATCTACAAAGTATATAATTCTATCCGTATTTACCTCCGTAATATACACAGCTTAAAATCCGCCATCCCGAGCTGTTTTGACATAAAAGGTTTATAGCACGTTTCTCTTTGTGAGGACCTATGCACCTACTTTTTGTGTAATAACAGAGCTATATATATATATATATATATATATATATATATATATATATATATATATATATTGCAAAATGCGCTTTGCTCTTATAACCCGACGAAGTAAAAGAAAAGGGTAAGGGTTTACAGTAGGAACGGGAGTATTATCGATATATCTATGTTTATCGATAGTTCAGTGACTGTGGCTGAGCGACATATCGAATAACAATAGGTAAATAAAAAATATCGATTGCGATAAGTGTCAATAGATGCGCTTTTCTTTGTCCTTTTTAATAGTAGTTTTTGGCTTCTAAACTGCCTTTGCCGCAAATATGTCGATAGGTAGTAGGAAGTACTGATAAGTAGCAATGAACTATCGACAGGTAGGAATATCTATAGATAAATGATAACTACCCACATACCGAAAACTAAAATATATCGATAGATAATGTGATATCGCCTATCAATACGTATTTCATCATTTTAGATCTGTTAATTCCCAAAAATATAACGAATAATACAACATTCAGTGTGAATAACTAGAACTATAATAATTCAAAAATTTCCGACCATTAAACTTATAATTAGATTTTCAAGAAGTCCGTGGACTAGATTAGGACGTGTTCCAAATCATTCAAAAGTTTACCAGTGTTACCATCCTAATAAATTATCACGTATAATTAGCAAATTAAGAATAGACAGCGCATTATATTAATATGGTAGGAATATCTTCCTAAATAGTTACTACACTGTTAAAGTCTATATACTATGTATGTAAATATGTTACCTGGCCCTTCCCTCGTAATGAATCTGTCCTTTTATTAGAAATAGTAAAGTGAGACCCACTTCCGCACATAGTTATTTAGTAACACAGTAATTCTTATTCTGATTTTTAAGGACGCCATTTTGTAACATCATGTTGTTGAATTCGTACCAATGACAATTTTTCTGCAGATTTTGAAATCAACTGAATAAGATTTTTTAAAGTTTTTTTGGTTGCCATTGTGTTCGCCATCTTCAATTCGTACCAAAAATTCAACAGTTTATCTCTATATTACACCTAATGATTTCCCAAAAATTGGAATTAATCTAATGATAAGTTTTTCAGGCTGATTTTTTAATAATTTATTAGGTCGCCATTTTGTTTTGCAGTCTTGCATTAGTACCAAAATATGACGGGTTCATTCCTATGGATGTAAATTGGATGATTAGTTATTTAGTTATTTTGTAATAATTTCTTAAACCTTTTTAACATTTCACTAGGCCGTAATTTTGTTCGGCTATATTGGATTTTTACAAATCGGTTGTGTAGTTTTTAGCTATGCCGCGAACTGACAGACAGACATGCCGAGAGAATTGAGAAAAGATATTTTTTGGTATGAAGGGACGCAAAAACGTGAAGATATGTAAAACATGGGATTTTTAAAAAAAATAACACGCATTTTATTTCGCCGCCATTTGGCTCTGCCAGCCTGAATTCGTTCTACAATTTTAACAGGTCATCTCTATACATCTCTATTCTTGTAAAAAATTTGAAATCAGGCTATTAACTAGTTTTTTCAGGGTGAATTTTTAAATAATTTATTAAGTCGACATTTTTTGTCTCCATATCTTAATGTTAATTTCTTGTTGTACATTGATAATGTAATAATATATAATAAAATTGGTGGGCCTGATTGCGTTTTAAGTTTTACGTCTTACGCAAAACTAATAAAGCTGACTGTTCTATGGGCAAAGCAAGCCATAACTTGCCTCTTATTCATTCTTATAAAATTTCTTCACATATGGTAAATTACTACGTTATGATAACCACACGGTGAAAACCCTTACCGTCCAGACTAATATTAATAAAATATGTATAAATAGATTATGCTCGTGCAGTATACTTATACTGCGAAAAAACAGCTGCTTCTATGAAACGACTGACTTTGTATCATTAAATAATCAGTACTTCCAATGTTAAGGGCAATATAATGAAACAATTAAACTATTAAACACAAACAAATTGCAATTGAATTGAAATCCACTTTAGTGATTTTTTTAAACAGCATTAAAATTTTGCCACTTTATTCCTTAGCAATACCTGATTTTTGTGCCAAATTTGGGGTAAACAGGTTAAATAGCTTTTTAGTAATATTTTTTACCATTGCAATACTTCCCTTTTAAGACTGAAGTAACAAAAGTATGAACAATTTTAAATTTAGCAACTTTAAAAATAATCCAGACAAAGAAGCTCTCTGTAATATGGACAGTTAAAGCAAGGCCAAATCCTAAAAGAAAGTTCAGGACGTACACGCATAAATGGTAAGTTACATGTAGTCATAACAACAGTGTAAAATTAGGATCAAGCAAGATTTGAAACGCAGCGGTAACTTAACAATTTTATATTATGTATCATATATATTATTTTAGCATGAAAACTATGGTTTCAGACTTTATATTGTACAAGCGCGATTCTTAAACATTTTTTGTTAATATTTGTTAATCTTAATTGTATTGTATATTGATATATGTAAATACAAAAAGACATTGTTTCACTTAAAACTGTTACCAAAACATTTTGAGAATTAATTTGTAAAAAAAAATTTACTCTTTGTTCTAATAATTTTCCCTTAGAATGCATGCTTTGTAGCAGTGACGGCTCCTCAGGGGTGGCAGGGCCGTACCAGAAAATATACAGGGAAAATTCTTTTTTTAAAAAAGTAGGTAAATATATTTTAAAAATAATTTGCAAACATCCTAAAAACGCACAAAACCAAAATTCAGTTTATTATTTCCTGGACACATAGCAAAATAGGTAGGTATCCCTATTATCGTTGCTTGACTAACATACAAATAACACCATTAACAGCATTAACAGCCACCCTCCACAGATATTCTAATATATTTATTATAGACGGTGGCTCGGCCAGTCGATTCCATCATCCCACATGCTAGACTTCAGCTACTAATTCACGCGGTACGTAGTACGTACGTAACAGCGGTCCGTCTCGATATGGCCGAATTCCCGGAATTTTTCGCAATTGAATACTACCATTTTCAGGTGTTATTTGTAATTATTGTAAAATGATACTACTTTATTTGTAAATTCTTTACGTTAGTCATGAGTAATATATTATATTAGTAATTTTCACTCCATGTTACATGTTTAACTGTGGTGAGGAAATGTGAAGTGAATGTTTTAAAATATTATTTGCAATTTGTTTTATAAGTCGGCCGGCCGCATCGTGGTTCTTGCTGGACAATATACTTTTCTGGTTGTGTATGTAGCTGTCACTTCGCCATCTATTTTATTTTCCTCTCGAGATAAGATACATTAACATATCAAAAAATGAAATTGACTGACTAGAGCGTTTTACTAAAATTTTTTTAACACCGCCCTTGATTGATCTTGAGCCTCGGCCGACCCAAAATTTTAGATTACGAGCCGTCACTGCTTTGTAGAGTGTCAGAAAAATATTTTACTTGATGCCGTTTATAAAATTAAAACACCTGAGATGATTTCTAGGGCACATGGCACACCCTTGTTTGTTTTAAAAATATTATAGACACATAAATACACTGTTTAACACTTATTATATTTACTGAAGTGCAATACCACATACATTATTACATTGTTTCAATTGTACAAATTCACTAGCTACATTGCGCAAATTATATTACAGGAATAAAATATATATTACAACAAAAATTTAAATTTAATAGAGTTGCTTGTAATATATCTATTCGAATCTATGTCCATCTTCAGTGGCGTAACTACAATGGTGCGAGTGGTGCGGTTGTGCCAGGACCCGAGCCTTTGAGGGCCCGGAAGCCCGGTTAACGTCTACAGAAAAAAATTATCGTATTAGAACTATCAATAGAACTAAGAACTATCGATTTACAAAAGCGTACATTTAAGTAAGGAAATTACATTTACAAAACTAAGCGACTTTTATCGATAGGAGACAAAACCCGATTTACACTGGTAAAGGTCAATCGAACGAAATTTCTACTAGGACTTCTAGGAAGCAAAGTTGCAAAATAATTACTGAACTGATAGTTTATTTTAAATTATTTGCTATTTGCAGGGCCGCATTACCGATTAGGCCCAGGCCTAGGGCCTCTAGAAGAGTGTACTCGCCTCCGCCTTGCTGCAACAAAAACCGTTTATATATAATTTTCCTTGTTTCCTTTTATCAGTAAGTAGGTAATTTTTATATATTATTATATCAAAGGAGGGGACAAGTGTCTGCTATATGAAAGAGAGGACTTTTTTTTGGTCGTCACATTCTCACGAGCCTGTGGCCCGTAAATACGTATGGGCGAAAATAATTAATCCGGGCACTGGCTGTAATGCTTTCAGGGAATAGGGCCGATAGGGGCCCGTAATCTAAAGCGGGCCTAGGGCTCTAAAAGTTGTAGATTTGGTAATAGCTTTATGTGTAAAAGCTAAACGAAAAAAAGCTGCAGAAACGAATCAAAATTGAAAAGTAACACCAGTGAGACGTAATCATAAATCGGTGTAATTAGAATTATTATTATACTTTATGAAATCTCTTATTTTTTTTTATTTATATGTACTTATTATAGAGATGGAAGGAGGCCCGGTTTTACAACTTGGCACCAGGGCCTCACGTTGTCTTGTCTATCTTGCAGTTTTCAAAACAATTTTGTTCAAGTACCTTTCTGGAAACAAAAAATGGAAAATGAACTGTTTTACTCATTTCTAAATTCATATTTTAAAACTAATAACAAGTAACAGAAAATATACGAAGGCAAACATAAACAAATATAAAAATTAGAAATATTTTACACCCAGCATACCAAGAATAATAAAACAAACGACACAAAATACAACCGTTTTGAATCCGTCGATATTCATCTTCGGTTCAATACGGATGCGTTTACCACATCCGTAGGTCCGTCGAAACCTGCAACGTTGCGTAATTCGTAGCATATAGCAAAATAAAAATAGTAATGCGCATGCGTACCTGTCAATTAGTATAGTTAAAGATACTATAATATTTGCAAATTTACTTATAATTATTTAGTTAAGAGTAACACTGAGGCAATTACAAAATTTGGCTAGTATTTAGTTACTGATTTCACAGACTGTTACCATCACTATCTTGTCGGATAATTCTACAAGTTGGATTTTTAATAGAGTATATATTAATAGGTTGGTACAACTGAAGATACTGGCCTTCTTTATTAATGAAAATAACAATTTTATTAATTTTTTCATTCAGAATACAATATTTTGTTTTTTTTTTTGGTTTTTTCTTTGGGTCCATTTTACTCATGAATTATGATGAACATACTTACTCTCTTCTTTCTTGTAAAATATCAATACAACACTACCTGAAGTAGTAGGAAGTTTCAGCTTACATGGCTCTTCGTTTTTCGTTTATGCTGCTTGCATTTTGCTAAACGTTTTTCTTTATTTTAAGCTCTTTAATAATCTGAAACGAAATTGAACATTATAACATTGCATTTAAATATAACCTTTAAAATATCAAGACTTTTATGTAGATAGTTTTATACATACCTCAATATGTTTTATTCAGAATTCATAGAATTGCATTTTGTAAATTAAGACAAAAGAATTTTATTTTTGTTTTGCTTAGAAATATTTGGAATTTGCCTGCGTATCTCTTCGGTCACTATGATTTCTTATTTTTTGACATCTAGCCAGCTTTGACAATTTCCGGGTTTTCATTTCAGTTGTAATTATGGTTCAGCTCAGGGGCAATTCGCAAGCTCTATTCGGGACTACACCGAATATTATCGGGTTATGATTCTATTATACTAGTGGCGCCAGGAGTGAACACTACTGTAATTATAATTTTATTTTATGGCGTTAGGTTGACAAAAGTGAGGAAGAATGGTGGAGGATATCAAACTTCTTCGGATTTTCTGGAGATGATTCTCTAACCCCTTTCTATTGGCTCTCCTTGGAGGTGCAACATGTATCCGACTTTATAAAAGATGCCTTAATGGACCGATCTTTTTAAAAGTACTGAAATTTTCTCCTAATTAATTAATTTTTGATGAGCAGTACCGTTGAAAACCCAAGGCCTATTTATCGATATCGTTGGCTCTAAGTTTTGTTTCTGTTTTTGTTTGATTCCACATTTGATCAACCACGTAGTAAGTCGATATTTCACCCGCCAGTGAAAAATATTTGGTGTCTCAATGAGCAATTTTCGTTTATTTTGGCACTTGCGCCAAACAAAACCATTTGATCGTAAAAGCCGATTTAAGGTTTTATACCCGTACGGAAAATCTATTTTGTTCTTTACAGCACGAAGTAGGGGTTTGCAGGTCGGAACCTTCTTCAAGTTTATATAAAAATCCTCTATTGTTCGTCGAATTACTTGAAAATCACCATCGTCAATTTTATCTTTGTATGATAACCGGGGTCTTTTTTTACCAGGAGAATTTAAAGGTGAAGTAGAACATGAGTGATCATTATGTTCTCTTTGAATTTTTCTTACACTACTTTCCGAAACACCAGTGTAAAATGCAGCGCGTTCTGCTCGATTTTGAATTGGAATATTTAAACTATTATTTTCAGTTTCTCTAGTACAGGCCTCTATAACGCTCGCAATAACTTCACGTGCGCTGCTTCGAATTGTTTTTCCTCTTTTGCTCGCCATCGTTACTTCGAAATAATAATTCAAATTCAACGCAATGCATTTACATAGAAATGAAAACAAATGCTCGAAATGTATAGGCGCCACTGGAAATAGCTAGAACCTTCTAGCGGTAAGTGCATGGAGACAGCACAAGACAAGCACATCCCAATTACAAGTGGACCAGTGCGAAATTTCCTAAATCCTCGATTAATTTTCCGTACCGCTTAGCTGGCGCACTTTATAGGTGAAGCGGCAAACTATTACAACAAATAAAATAACATAAAATTTATTTGCGTACACAAATTTTACTTTTCCGCTTGCTTAAGACTTTCGTGTCCCGCACTTTATTAGGAAGCTCCAGAAATCATGGACTAGTTTAGGACGTGTTCCAAATACTTCAAAAGTTTGCCAGTTACAAGCATTCGTTATCCTAATCAATTATCAAATACAATTAACAAATTAGGACTGTGATCTTACGTTACAATGAAACGTTTTGTATTAATATGGTAGAAATGTCTTCCCAAATGCTACTAAATCATTAAAGTAAACATGTCGTTACCTGTTTTTCTTACCTAAAAGTTATAAGAAAAAAAACATGAAAAATGTTTTCATATTTTTTTGACGTACATCACGGACCTAATAAAATTTAAAACGGTGCTACAATTCAGTATAACAATATTTCACTCTGTCAATATTTAACTTTATTATTAATATTGATATATATATATATATATATATATATATATATATATATATATATATATATATATATATATATATATATATATATATATATATATATATATCTTTTGAAATAATTTTATTAGACGCTAATTTGTTTCATAATATTGGATTCGTACCAATATTTTACCGGTTCCTATTTACGCCACACTTAATTTAAAATAAATTGAATAAGTAGTTTTTACAGTGATTTTTTTTAAGCCGCCATTTTGTTCAGTCATGTTGAATTCATACCAGTTTATCCCTATATCACATTTCATTTTTCTCCAAAATTTGTCAAGTCAATTGAATAACAGGATTTTTTACATTGATTTTTTAATCTGGCCGCCATTTTGTTTCGTAATCTTGAATTCGTACGACAATTTTACCAGTTTATTTCTATACCATAGTTATTTCTTGCACAAAATTTGAAATCAATCTTTTAAGTAGGTTTTTTAAATACTTTAATACTCATTTTGTTCCGTAATGTTGAATTCGCGCCAATATTTCACCATGATATAATAAACCGAAGGTATGATATCGCGCATTCAAACCTGGTTCTACAACGTCATCACGTGATTAACGCCGGCTGTCATTGGCCTTCGGCCATATGATTTCAGAGCATTTCAGTGTTGCCAATCGGTGTGTAGTTAAATGATTTTCGTGTAATTTGAAGTCGATGTGTGTAGTATTCGTGCCCTTGCCTTGCCAAAAGTGTGTAATTTCAACACAAACAAATTATATTCTACGGTCAGCGTTAGCCAACTGGTCAAGTCGACTAAAATTTTAACGATTGGCAAATGATGCAAAAACTATACTTATTGCATTGCAAGTAGAAGATAGAAAAAGATGCGCATAGTTAGCGCCCGGATTCGACCTAGTAAGTTCTGTCCGCATGACAGCCATTTAGCATTTTTTTTTGGTCATTAAATTTGACAGCACTGATCGTGTGTAAAAGTCTGCTATTTGAAGAGCTGTAGTGTGCAATTTGCCCATTTTATCTTGGCAACACTGGTCAGCATTTTCAGTTGATGTTTAAAAGTGTTTGCAGATTTCTGTGTCCTTTCCTTTTTTGTATTTAGTTAATTAAATAACAACAAATATAAGGTGTGCGGTGTTCGGGTGTGACGGAGATAATCAGGCAAAGAATTTTGATAGGAATATAAGGTTTTTTACTTTCCCTAAAAACAAAAAATGTTTACGTGAATGGACACGCTTGTATAAACGCAAAGTTAAATTAATTACAAATTTGGCGAGGATATGCTCAAGGCATTTTGTTAATATGTCATTAATCTATATAAAAAAAGACAACAATGTACATCTGGACAAAATAGTCGACATTTTTAACAAAAAAAAGTGTTTTTCAACTAGAATACAGCTACATTTTATTTGTTTATATAATTAAATCTAGTATAGGGACAAACTGCAGCTTGTGCACATAAAAGTTAAACTTGTTTAGTGTGTGTTGTTTTATTCCCTATCATACCTGAATTTTTTTAATTAGACGTCCTCCCCTCAAATGGGACTTAGTTACGTCCCTGTAATTATCAAAAGACAGATATTACGTCATTTTTAGGTTGCAATTGAACTAAATATAAACATGTATAACATAAATAACAGCATAAAATTAATTGCTTTTTACGGATTTTATACAACCTTAACTCTTTCTTTAGAGTGTTTTGTGTATGTTTATTAAATAAATATATAACTACCATGTCATAAGTTTATTATTTTAGTGACTTTTATGTCAATGTTTCATTAGAAAACATTTTTAATTGAAAAAAAAAATGGTAATATAATGTCTAAACGCATGTATCTCCATCAGCAATTTAAAAATCTATGCACGCAATGACGTCACTGCCCGAACCGGACGCGATTGAGACCGTCTAGTTATCATACCTTCCGTTTATCATATCATGAGTTCATATGGCCGCCATATTGAATTCGTACCACAATTTTTACCATTATATCTCTATATCACAATTAAATCTTGCGCAAAATTTGAAATCAATATAATAAGTAGTTTTTTCAGGGTGATTTTTTAAACATTTTATTAAACAGAAATTTTTTGCCATCTGGGATTCGTAACGTAACGTAAATTGTAATGCAATATCGGATTTTTGTGCAGCATTTCAAGTAAATTGCATAAATAGTTTTTCAGTAATATATTTTTTTTAATTTCGCTAAAAGTCACATTGGATCAAACAATGAAAAAGTTGGGTTCTTGCTATATTTTTTTAGGTACAAATTTAAAATAAAACTTCTGTACACTTTTTATCAATTTCAACAAGCAGGGCTACAAATTTTCGTTAAAGAATTAATGGTGGGCTTAAATAGGAAAAAAAAGAAAACGAGCAGAGATAATTTTCATACAAATCTCAAACACTCATTCGATATGCCTAATGTGAAACAGAGATATTCAATGTTAAAGAAAAAGTGTAGGAAACTTATTTGTCTTAGTATCTAGTAGGTAGTGTTTGATAGAAATAAGTTAAATAAATTCCATTTATCCTTGAAAAAAAGTACAAATCAAATAGAGAGCAAAGAAAAATTAGTTAAAAGTGAAAAGATAAACCAAATTAGGATACGATTTTATCACCAACCAAGCCTTTAAAATGTAGTTGGTTTTAAAACTTTAAACAAGTCTAAATATCCAATGACATGTAAATTATAAAAAATCCCTATTTTCTACACCCTGTATAATTGGCTAAAACTGTACTATCGTTCTGTAATATCAGCAGCAAATACTTGGAGAGAGCGTCTTAAACATATCCAAAACATATTGAAAATTGGCAAAAATTAGTTGTTCGACTTATTAGAGTGGCTACTATACGATAAGATTGTTTGAGAAAAACTCAGGATTATATATATTTAGAAGCAACCACCATACTAACTTTGAGCAATCAAGTAGGCGACGTGTTTGATGTTAAGATGTGAACATATATTTTTTTTTATATTACTTTAATATTAAATTTAACAATACCCTAATGTCTGCTGTAGGTGTGAGTTCATCGGACCTTACTAGTGCCCCGAAAACTGCCAGGAAGTCCAACTATAGTTACCTGAAAATAAAAATGAATACCGTTAATACATTAAAACTAATTTAAGGCGGCTTCAAAATTAAACTATTTAAACGGAATTAAAAATTACACTAAAAAAATCGGTAAATTTCCTTTACCCTGAACTTCCCTCGTTATGAATTTATCCTTTTATTACGAATAGTGATGTGTGTCCCAGTTTAGTTCAATACATAGTAATTTAGTAACACATATACTGTCTTTTCAAAGATTTTTATTGGGCGCCATTTTACTCCATCATGTTGGATTCCTACCAATATTTTACCAACTTCTACCTATGCCACACTTGATTTTTAAGTATAATTTAAAATAAATCCAATAAGTAGTTTTTATATTGACACACACCGCCAATTTGTTACGTCATTTTGAATTCGTTCCAGTTTATCTCTATATCACACTTAATGCTTGCACAAAATTTGAATTTAATCTAATAAGTAGTTTTTCGGGCTTATTTTTTAAATATTTTATTCTGCCGCCATTTTGTTTTGCTATCTTATATTCATACCAAAATGTTACGAGTTCATTTCCAATATAACACTTTTTGTACAAAATTTGAGATAAATTGGATATTTTGTTTCTTAGAAATATTTTGTAACTTTTCACTAGGCTGCCATCTCGGCTATGCTGCGAACTGACAGAGACAGACAAACGGAATATTTATTCCGTAAACTTTGGGATTACGTAGGAATCAACTGGTAAAATTTTGGTACTAATCCAATATGACGGCTTAATAAAAAATGTAAAAATTCAGGCTTTACATATCTTCAAGTTTTAGCGTCCTTAGATGCCAAAAAATAGGTTTTATTAATTCCCTCGGTCTGTCTGTCTGTCAGTTCGAGGCATAGCTTAAAAACTACTTATAAGATTGAGTTCAAATTTTAGTCACAAATTAAGAGTTATATGAGGATGTACCTGGTAATAATTTGGTAAAAGTTCATTATTTATTATTAAGATGGCGGTCTAGTGAAACCTTGAAAGAATTATTACTAAAAAACTAATTATCCAATGTGCCTTAAATTTTGAACAAAATCAAGTGTTATATGGGAATGAACTGGTAACATTTTTGTATGAATATAAGGTAGCAAAACAAAATGGCGGCATAATAAACTATTTAAAAAATCATTATTAGATTAACTTCAAATTCTGTGCAAGCATTAAGTGTGATATAGAGATAAACTGGTAAAGTTGTGGTACCAATTCAAAATGGCGGCCAAATAAAATTTTAAAAAAATTACCGTAAAAAATCTTATTCAATTCAGTTTAAATTATGCAAAAAAAAATGATCTAGGATAAACTGTTATGAATTCAACAACGTAACAAAATGGCGGTATGTGTCAATGTATAAACTACTTATTGAATTTATTTTTAATTATGCCCCACAGTCAAGTGTGGCATAGGTAGAAATTGGTATGAATCCAATATGATAGAACAAAATGGCGCCAAATAAAAATATTTGAAAAAACAGTAATGACTATGTACTGAACTAAATTACTCGACTCTACGATTCCTAATTAAAGGGAAGATCCATAACGAGGCAAGTTCCGGGTAAAGGAAATTTACAGATGTCTAATTTAGTTTTTTGAAATATGAGTTTAAATAAAAGTTGCAGGGTGTTACACAATGCACATTTCAAAATAACGTCAACTTATTTTTTTAATAAAACGGCTTGCATTTAATTGAAAGGGTATTTTCTTACTGATTACAAATATTCTAGAATTGACACACTTATCTTCAATTTCATCCGAGAAAACAGGCAAAACCCCTGCCTTAGGGGCAATGTAATACAGATATGTCTTTAGAGATAAAGTTACTCATTGCGATATATTTACAATCAGACGCTTCGGATTGTCAGATATTTTAATAAATGCTGTATACTATAATAATAATTAATAAGAAATGATGCAAATAGCTTTCCTGCAAAATATTCCAAATTATTTTCACTCGTTTCAACTTTCATTTGTTTCGTTTTATTATACGATCTCGAAATCCGACTTTTATAATTATTCGAAAAGGAGATCCAACAATGTTAGTAATTTAATTACCAACTTTAACCGGTATTTTTTTAAATTGCAAACTAAAATAATGAGTTCATTTAGATTTTGAACATTGAGCACATGTTAACGTTAAACGGTGGGCTTAAAAGTTTGTGATTTAAAATATTATATATCAGCCTTGTTATTTGACGTGGATAGTATCTGCGTTTGTTGATGTATGTACCTTAAAAATAATAGACTAAATTATTATAGCAAAAGTAGAATAAGTTTTTGCTGGACGATTATATTTTGAATGATATAATACATTTATAACTTTTAAACCGATAAATGGTCAATTACTATTTGACTGAGTCAGTACCTTAAAATATGATTTTTTGGCTTCTATGTTTTTGGAAAAACTGAATCTAATATGATTCTAAAATATTGGGTATAATAAAATACCTCGCTGTTACTGAAGGAAAATAATATTTTTTTCTAGTTCTAAGAGTTCGTCAAGATGTATTCAATATATATAAATATATATATATATATATATATATATATATATATATATATATATATATATATAGATGAAGGTAAGATATGTATTTATATTGTTTGTATTATAACATGAAAATAAGACAAATAATATAAAACATAATATAACCTCAAATACTTTGGTAATGAGATTCTACACATACAATACTCAAATTATTTTATACATTTTATAACCACTATGATATAAAATGTATTTCGTAAACTAGAACTGATTTAACCGTCAGTCATAAATAAATGACGGCTTTTAAAGCCAAAAATCAGTGAATGAAAGTTATATGTAAATGCGGTTCTACAAACGGGTCGTGTTCTAGATATAAAATATTTTAACCCACTGCTAAAAATAGGTGGTTCTCTAGTAATGTACAAGATGTTGTATTGTCGTTATTTTTAAAAGATTTATCGCCTTTATTAGCAAATATGCCAGATTGCTTTCGCTACATGATGCTATTTTGCATATGGCAACTAACGAGAAACAGAGTGAAACTGAAAATGTTCCATTTTTGAACTGCTTTCGTATTTTGAGTATCGTTTAACGTATTACAAAGATAAAAACTAGCTACAGTTTTTTACGTAGAATTGATTAACGTAATCTGAATTTTAATGTAAGCTGTCGTTTTTTAAATATAAGCCAAAAATAGTTTTTTTTTAATGGGAAATAAATATTTAAAAAAATCGGTAAATTTCCTTTACTCGGAACTTCTCTCGTTAGGAATGTTTCCTTTTATTAGGAATAGTAAAATATAACACAATTTAGTTCCATACATAGTCATTTAGTATAATATCTTTTCAAACATTTGATTGGGCGCCATTTTGTTCCATCCTAATGGATTCGTATCAATATTTTATCAGTTTCTACTTAGACCATACTTAATTTTTTGGCATAATTTAAAATACATTGAAAAACTGAATAAGAAGATTTTTTACGTTGAATTTTTAGACATTTTATTTGACCGTCATTTTGTTTTGTCATCTTGAAGTCGTACCACAATTTTAAAAGTTTTTCTCTATATCACACTTAAGGCTTGTCCCAATTTGAAATTCATCTAACAAGTAGTTTTTAGGCTGATTTGTAACAAAATTATTAGGCCACAATTTTGTTTTGCTGTCTTGGATTCTTACCAAAATATTAAAGGTTGATTTAAATGTAACACTGGATTTTTGTGCAAAATTGTGTTGTATTATTTGTTTTTTAGTAATAATTTTTTAACATTTCACTAGGCCACCATTTTGTTCCGCCATATTGGATTTTTACCAAAATGTTACCAGGTCATTCCCACATTTTTTTTAACAAAATTTGAAATCAATCGGGTAAGTAGTTTTTAGCTGCGCCGCGAACTAACAGCCAGACAGACAGACCGACAGGCAGGCCAATCGGATTGAGAAAACATATTTTTTGGCATCCAGAGATGCTTAAACGTAAAAATATTTAAAGCCTGGATTTTTTTTCACGATCACGAACATTTCATTTGGCCGTCATTTTGTTTCGCCATCTTGAATTCGTACCACAGTTTTATCAATTCATTTAAATTATTTTATTATTATTATTTGGCCATCTTGAACTCATATAAAAATTTATACCAGTTGATAACTACGTATCTATAATTGGATAAGTAGTTTTTTTGTAATAACTTTTTTTACATTTCCCTAGGCCGTTATTTTGTTTCATCGTATTGCATTTTTACCAAAATTTTAACAGGTCATCCCCATATGACTTTTAATTTTTGAGCAAAAATTGAAGTCAATCGGGTAAGTAGTTTTTTAGCTATTTCGTAAACAGGCAGACCGAAGGAATTGAGAAAACATATTTTCCGGCATCTAGGGACCTTGAAACCTAAAATCTCGCAGGGTGATTTTTCACGATTACAATACTTCCCATTTACCAGGTAAGTAAAAAACATAACTTTTGTCATATATAAAGAACGGTAGCTTACATTAAAAATTAGACCGCTACGTAAATAAAATTGTAGAAGGGCCAGTTTCTACTTTTTGAATAAGTTAAACTGTATCCTTTGGAAAATGCAACATTTTAAATTTCAGGCTGTATCTCGGAAACAAAGCGTGATGTGAATATTCTGCATACGGCATTGTCAGTTTCACTAACAAATAACACCATGTCGCGAAAACGAGAATTCTGTATCTTTGTTAATAAAGGCGGTAACTCAAGACAACAATCAGAACGGGACACCCTGTTGTAGCATTTTACTTTTGAAATCTTACGATTTTTAATTATATTTCGGCTTCAGGAAATTGACATTATTAAGCTAAAATCTCACGAATCATATTAGTTGCCCCCAATGAACTTCTTTAAAATTTTTCTATACGTCATGGCCTGATATCAAAAAATTAAATAAACAAATGAACCTTGTGGTCTTCTGATTGTTGAGAGACGCGAAAAGGACGCGATGGCTTCTTAATTAGTTATTTTTGGAAAAATGTACGTTTAAACTAATTATTGCTCAGTGAGGCATAAGTGCAGATATAGTTATCTGCTAAGGCAGTATTTGTCTGTTTATTTTGCCTTTATGGCAAATATTCTTTATAAGGTCCTTCATCTCTACTCTCTAGCTACATAGAGAAAGTAGTTTATGGTTTTGAAGAAAATGCGTAGTTAACATAACCTGTCTTTTTTTCTCATGATCTTGTAGAACACGTGTTAATTCCTGGCTGTTTTGCTGATGTAGCTGTCCTGGGATGAGCTAATAGATTAAAGGCCAGATATTTCCATTTTTTATGTAGAATAAACATATAGATATTATTTTTTCATCTAGTTTAATTTCATGAAATTTAAGCCCTTTAGGTATATTTCATGATATACATTTTTTTATATTTCATATATATTTTTTTATTTATTAAAATTCATGTAGCTATATATATCTGACTAAAAATGTAAAACCTAAGCTGATTAATACGGTATCGAGAAGACAATGTATATTATGCACATACTCACATTCAATAATATTTAATCCGATCTTTTTTTAAGAAAGTTTCAATGCGTAAAGTTTAATTTGTCAAGGTTGGTTGTAAAGTGTAATTTTAAATTAAACTATTGTTTGATACTTATTGCCAAAACTGTAATTAAATTACCATAGGGATGATTAAATGCATTTAAATTAAAACAGACAAAAATGTCAAGTAAACAGATTTATTTCAAGTGTTTTTGATACCAGTTAATTTCAAAGTCGGGTTTCTCAGTTTCAGCAGGGCTCTGTGAGCTATGTACTAATTAAACTGAGTAGTGCCCAAAATAAAGTGTAAGTATTCCTAGCTCGCTTTCCACTATTGCCAGCTGATGAAGAGCTGCCGTTCGCACAACAAAAGCTATTTTGAGGGAAATATATTTTCCTTGCAATAGCACAAGTTGCAATGTACACCAATTATTCTGGAATAATTTGAACATTCTGAATGAGTTTATGTTAGTGCTGCTATGACGTGTTTCGCTAAAATCTTAACATGAATTTATATTTTTTGTGTCGAACAAAAAAATACGAGATAATGCTATAAATAAACTAAATTGTTTTGTTATTTTTAAACACAAATTCTGATAAGTATTTTGCAAGGCAAGAATTACAAAAAAACGTAGAAAATACAGATTAGAAAAATCCTCAAAACTCAAACTTACATGTAGGTAGAAAAGTATTTAGCTCCAGAATGATTTCTTCCTTTCTCTTCGAGATATTTAAATAACAAGCAATCAATTTCTGACCTATATCGTACTCTATTCCCAAAACAGCTTATCAACTAAATCTGTTCTGTACTGTACTTAACCTTAAGAATATTTCTGCCTGGCCTAAATTTCAAATCGTGTTTTTTATTTTTTTTTAATTTTATTTTATTTTTCTACGCCTATCCTCCTCTTCCCTTGTTTAACCAACATATTACATTAAAAAAAAAAACTTTGAAATGTTTTAATATATTGCCTTGAAAATTTTAGTGATGATTTAAAAATATCATTTTTAATAATTAACTTTTCGTCCACTCTACGTCGTATAAAGTACCCACTTCATATCATCACGTTTTAGAATTGTAGAGAGTTATCAATCGTTGGTATTAAACTTAGTGATAATGTACAAAAGTAAATACTAAAAAATACGAAAACTACAAAGTAGAAAGTCCCCCACAATCTAAATACCTATTACTTGAACGAAACTTGGGTAAACAAGAGATAAATGAGACATTGTTTTTCTTTACAATTAAACCAGGATTCTAGAGGCAACATGGAGGACTTACTTCTTCAAAAGAAGAGAGTTTGGTAAAATATATGACCAGTGAGATTAAAATACTTGCTGGCAAAGAAAATATAGTAATTCGGCTTCCACCGTTCCATTAGGGAACTAAATTCGTGGTTTGTACTGCTGTTAAAAGTTTTGTGGCAAACAATAATACCAATTTTAAAATGTAGGATGCTGAAAGTATGTTTCAAAAGGCCATAAAGCTAGTCGATTACCAAAAGTGGAGTAAATGGGTAGATCATCCAACTAAAGTAGAGGGAAGATTATGGAAACTTGATGGTATGCTAGTGCTACTAATTATTTCTCTGGAACCCAATGATGGTAGTAAAAGCGACTACTCAAAAAGCTATTCATACAAAAGAACATTGCTGCAAAAAATGCTGGGTTTAAGGTTCAAAATATTGATACTAAAAAAATAGCTGGCCCGGCTGACCTCGTTCTGCCTTTTCCGTCAGATGGTGCGTGAATACCCAGTGAAATTATAAGAGTATGAGGCGCATTCACCACATCGTCCAGAAACTTAACCTAACCTATATGGTACTCTATTCCCAAATCAGCTTATCAACTAAATCTGTTCTGTACTGTACTTGACCTTAAGAATATTAAATAAACGTGTTGTTTCATTTTTTTAATTTCATTTTATTTTTCTAGGCCTATCCTCCTCTTGCCTTGTTTAACCAACATATTACATTAAAAAAAAATAACTTTGAAATGTTTTAATATATTGCCTTGAAAATTTTAGTGATGATTTAAATATATCATTTTTAATAATTAACATTTCTTCCATTCTACGTCGTATAAAGTACCCACTTCATATCATCACGTTTTAGAATGGTAGAGTTATCAATCATTTATTGGTATTAAACTTAGTGATAATGTACAAAAAATAAATACTAAAAAATACGAAAACTACAATAGAAAGTCCCCCACAATCTAAATACCTATTACTTGAACGAAACTTGGGTAAACAAGAGATAAATAAGACATTGTTTTTTTTACAATTAAACCAGGTTTCTTAGAGGCAACATGGAGGACTTACTCCTTCACGAGATAAAAGGTTGGTAAAATATATGAACAGTGGGATTAAAATACTTGCTGGCAAAAAAATATTATAGTAATTCGGCTTCCACTGTTCCATTATATAGTTTTAAAAGTTTTGTGGCAAACCATAATACTAATTTTAAAATGTAGGAAGCTGAAAGTATGTTTCAAAAGTCCATAAAGCTAGTCGATTACCAAAAGTGGAGTAAATGGGTATATCATCCAATTAAAGTAGAGGGAAGAATATAGAAACTTGATGGTATGCTAGTGCTACTAATTATTTCTCTGGATCCCAATGACAGTAGTAAAAGCGTCTACCCTGAAGACTATTCATACAAAACAATATAGCGGCAAAAAAAACGCTGCGCTCAAGGTTCAAAATATTGATACTAATAAAATAATAGCTGGCCGGGTAGACCTCTTTCTGCCTTTTCCGTGAGAGGGCGCGTGAATTTTCAGTGAAATTATAAGAATATAAGGCGCATTCACTACATTGTCCAGAAAAGTTATTGAAAAAAAACATATTGGTTTTATAGAAAAATTACACAATGAAACACAAAAAAATAGTGCCGAAAAGTCTCGGTAACTAGACAATCATGCATTTCAAAAAAAAATCATGTAGATTGGTGCAGTACAAATCTCTCGCGAACTTGCTGAAACATCTGGTTTAGTGTATTAAATATATAGATAGATTTCTCTAACTAGTTTCGAAACTTCAAGAAATACAAATTACTATTTGCCTATTGAAACACATTTGGCAATCAGTTCACCTTAGAAATAATAAAAAATTGGTATGCAAATTAGTTTTAAATAATTTTTATATCCTTCTTATGCTTTTTATAAACCATTTGGAATGTCAGCCATAAACCAACAAAACAAGTTAATAATGTAGAAAATATATTAGAAGTTATGATACATTCTTTTAGTCAAATCAGGTCTCTCTCGAATTATTATAATTTACTATCTCTCGACTACAGTAAACAAAACGCTCGTTCGGAAAAATAAATTCCCAGTACTTTTAGAAATTGAGTTAGTGCCGAACCAAAATGTCTACATAATACATAATTTTTAATTATTTAATAGTATGCCTACGTCTAAGGTCTTGTTATTCATTTCAAGCGCTATCCATTTTCTATGTAAATTTATATAGGCTGACTATCAGCTTAAGCCTATTTCTAAACCTAATAAAACTTAAAACAGAAATTCTGTGAAGTCTATTACTTTATAAGATTTATAGGTTTATGAAAAATATCAGCTTTCGTATTTTGAGTATATTGCCAGCATGATATATTGGTAAAGAGATACTCCGGAGAAAAATCAATTTTTATATCAAACACGGCAATGACTTGACGTCCTATAGAGATAATACGATAAAAGCCTTGGGAAAAACACATTATGCTATCAAAAGTGCATTCGTTAAAAAGAAATTAATATATTTATATAAAGGGTGTTACGTGTTACTATTTGAAATTTCCAATTCAGGAGGAGTTTCTTATAGTGGAGTCAATTTACCGGAAATTTTCGTGAAAACGAACTGTTGAATGAAATAATATTATATTAATAATAAATTATTTATGAGTTGTCTATTACTTGATGGAAATTCATTATCACTAATATAATAAATAAACGAACTATTTTTGTTTAGTAATTTCCACTAATTTATTTCAGTTTGACCGCTGTTTCGATACCCTGTGTCTTTTTCAAAAACCAACTCAAGATTGCAATTTTTAATAATAAAATAGTAAAGTGTTTACCTACTTAACCTACGCAGACATTAGGTATAAAGGTTTAGCGATGAAGAGCCGTTGTCAATAGACCTAGCATTTGACTGTTCAATAAAATATTTCGGGTTTTCTATTTATTAATGTCTAGACTTTCCAAGTAATTTAACTTTTATTGGCCGAATGCAACATTTTAAAATCATTGTTAAAATTTTGATTTGTTTCTAGTAAGTGTTTTGCACAATTAGAATCTGTTTTTTGTTACTTTATGTTTATAAAAGATCTACCCGTTTGACTAATATACTTTTTCAGAAGAACCGCATTTTAATTCAAATCATAAGCTGAGTTTATTGGATAATTTGCTAATAAAAAATAAAGTCAACCCTATTGTTAAGAATGACATATTAGATTTATTGGTAGTGTGCCTATATCAAAATTATTTTGAATTTAATGGCTCGATCTAGTTAAGTAACGTAGGTTTAATAATGGATAACCCGTTAAGTCCTATTTTAGCTCAAATATTGTTTGATGACTTAGAACAAATAATAGATAATAACCCTGTAAAAGACAAGTTTATTTATTGGTACACATATTTTGACGATATTTTTCACAGCCGCAGACACACAACTCTAAGATTTATTTTAGAATTAGAACAAAATAAGTCCATAAACTTTTTATATTCAAAATTAAGGAGCAAAAATAATAAATACGATTTTTTCTCCCAAACCATCATGTACAGATATAACAATACATAATACATCAAACTATCCATTCACTCATAAGATGGCAGCTTTTCACAGTTTTGTACATCGTTTAATTAATTTACCTCTTGCAACAGAAAATTACCACAAAGAACTTAATATTATAAAACAGATTGCAGTTAATAATGACACAACAACAATAGAAAAAATTGTAAATAAAAACATTATAAAAAAGCACTCAATTTAGTTTATCCTAATTTTAATACAAAACACAAAAATTAGCACTAAAATAGGGAAATGTCTTAAAAAAACAAAATAATAAAGTAGTTTTTTGTACAAATAATACTTTAGACAGATATTTTAAGAATAACAAGTCTAATTCAAATAAAAGCTTAAATGTGGTTCTTGTGAAAAAGTATATATCGGTCAAATGGATAGATCTTTTAATAAATGTGTAGAAGAACAAAGAACCTCGCATATTAAAGAAAAACAGATTTTAGTTATGCAAAACACTTACTAGAAACAAATCACAAATTTAACAATTAATTTAAAATATTGCATTCAGCCAATAATAGTTACAGGTTAAATTACTTGGAAAGTCTAGAAACATAGTAAGAGGAAAAACCGTAATATGTTATTGAACGATCAAATGTCTGTGAACGTTAAGTAGTAAAAATTCCAGTTTCAGTATCAATCTTTAGTTGGTTTTTGAAAAAGACACAGCTGTCAATCTGAAATAAATTATTGAAACAGAAATAGTTTATTTAATTATTATACTAGTGTTAATAATAATTCTCTTTTCCTGTCCAAAAATAAACATTTTTTACTGTTTGGATTGGATTTTGAATCCAATCGCTTTTATCTATACATTTAATTATAGAAATAAATATAAAATCATAAAAAAGCAATTTTTTTATTATGTTTTTTATTAAGAAATTATATAATAATAATAATAATAATAATAATAATAATAATTAAACGTTTATTAACCCAAATAAGAATGTACAATGTAGCAGAAAAAAAATCATTAATTTTAAAGAGGGTTAAATGGCTTGTTTTCAGCCTCCCATACGAACAAAATAAAAAATGCTCATATTAGGTGCTGTTATAGCCAATGCAAATCTGGTCGAATAGGAGTTGATTGTTACACTTAAAGATATGAGGTTTACATAATGAGGTAGAAAGGCTAGATAAGAAAAATAATGTTAAAAATATTAAATTGAAGAGGAAAAGGGAATAAAGGAAAGGGAAAGGAGAAAAATGGCTTATATGGACATATAATTACAAAACCATCGCAATGACAAAACAATCATCAAAACTAGAATTAAAAAAAAAGTCAGGCGGGCACAATTAAAAAAAAATTAAAACTCAATTCAGCAAAGTATTATGATTGCTGAGCAAGTAATTTGTTTTTCAAATGTCTCTTGAAAACTATAAACGCAAGTAAAGAATCAGTAATTTCAAATTTATTGACACATAAAGCAATATTGTACGAAAAAGAACGTTTAAATAACTCTTTATTATGTGTTGGTATTGTCAATATGTTCTTCCTACGGATATTTAAGTTGTGTACATCCGTTCGATAAACAACACGATCTAAAAGGTAAGGAGGAGATTTATATTTTAAAATTTTATAGTAAAAGCAAGTCGAATGTAAAATGCGTCTATTGTACATGTTTAGCCATTTTATGGTTTTGAGTTTATGTGATATATGTTGTCTTCGGCGAATTCCAAATATTAGTCTTAAGCAAGAATTTTGTAATCCAAAACAAGCCCTAAATTTTTCGCAGAATTTTTAAATATGATAGATTTATTTTCAAGTGTAAGATGAAGATTTTGTAGCAAGTTATTTCTAATAATATCACTATAAAAAAGAATAGCAACAGATTTCATAGGGTTTATTTTTAAAAGATGTCTTTTACTTTCATTCAGAATCTTCTCTAAATCGGAGTTTATGCGATTATTAACAATATCGACGTCAGAGGGCTTAAAAGGAAAATAAATCTGAGTATCGTCAGCGTACATGTGATGGTTACAAAATCTTATACATCTTTCAAATTGTGAAGTGTATATACTATATAACTGTGGGCCTAGTATACTCCCTTGGGGAACGCCAGTTGTAACGTTCAGAGGTATTTCCATTAACAACAACTTGGTGCATTCTATAATATATAGATTGTTTCCTGGAAAATATTTTATTGGTTTCCAAAAAAATGGACATCTGAGATTCCATAATTTTTTCAAGCACTTTGGAAAGCGTCCGAAGAATTGAAATCGAACGTAACTGGCTGAACTGTGTGGGATTGTCCCCCTTGGGTAGAGGTACAATATTCGCATGTTTCCATTTCAACGGAAAATACGACTTTTCTATACAAATATTTAAAATATGCGTAAGAGGGGGCAAAATACTGGGACAAGCTAGCGAAATTAGAGTGATATTTAACTGATCTATCCCAAAGGCTTTAGTGTTAATATTTTGCAAAATTCTCATCACCACATCTTCTCTTACTGGAGAAAAATTAAATGTAGAGTTAGTAAGTCTATTATTACTATAGAATGTAATCAAATTCTGATCAGGTATATCGTTCTTGGTAGCAATTCTAGAGAAATATGTATTTAAATCATTTACATTTGTTAAGGATTCTGGCAACCTATTTTTTTCTCTTTTAATAATATTTAGTTTATTTAGCTCGCGTTATTTTTGTCTTTGATTAGAAATGCTAAACTTATAATTTAGATAAGCTTTTTTTCCGACCTTATAGCTAAAGTTGTACAATTTCGGAGTTCTTATTCTTATTTATAAAATAGCTTTGTAGTGCCAGTTTGAAGAGAAGAGGAATTATTAGGTAAATTCAAAAACTGTTTATGTCAAGTTTTTTTAATTTTGTAGGTTATGTATTGAATATATATTTTGTTTGACACAGCAGATTTGTCATAAATTTGAAAACGAAGAATCTGTTTTTTTTTGCTCCGATCGGACCAATCGAAGCCGCTATACTTATGTTTTTGTTTTAACAAAGGATTGTCAAAAAATGCTATTTTTCTACAAAAGTGAATGTCTGTCGTTATACAATGAAAAAACTTCTTTTTCTTCGCGATTCCACCAATATTGTTAATGTTAACATGTTAATATTTATATTGGCAAAGTTCTGTATCGACGCAATTTATTTTTGTTTCAAGAATTTCTTATCTACTTTACAACTAACAAGTAACAAACCTATACTTTGTATGTTTTGCAGTCTTCAAAATATTAGTAACTCAAAATTTTGATATTGGAAAGAATAGGATGATAACTTATATTTTCACTATATCCTTCCTTACATCATACTGATAAGTTATTTTCAGAACAGCATATTTAAAGAAATTCGTATCGCAGAAGATTTTGACATGCTGATAAATTATAACCTACAAAGTCAACCGCTTTGCTCCATAAGTGGTTTGAAATATATATTTTGGTGAATAGTTGTTGAAATTCGTAAACTGAAATGTACGATATAAAAGGATTTTTGAATTGATCCACATTAAGGATTTTTCAAGCATTTAATTTTACTGTTACGTTTTGAGAAGTTAGAATATTTTTCTTAAAAAATACTAACGAAAATAAATGCAACGTCATGTTTTATATAAAATAAAATATAAGAGATTGTTAAGATACGTATAGTGTCTGTTACAAACAAAATCGCTAATTTTTAGAAAACACTAAATACACATGGTTAATTTGGAAATTATATTTTTTTAGGCTGTAATTTGTTATCAACCTGTGAGAGATCTAACACTAAAGAATAATTAACGTTAAATTAATAAGTTGTTTTTATTTTTTTTTAATCACTCGAAAGAACAAAAGAAAAATTTTGGTTTCTACATTTGTGCCAGACATTTAACTCTAGAGAATAATGGACAATAAACTAAATAAGTTGTTGCTATTTCTATTTACCACTCAAAATAAATGAAAAACTTTTGGACTCACAAACCTAGCCAAGACGTAACTATATGTACTATACTAAAACCATGTATTAAAATATAACAAAGTGGTGTGTAATAATCTTTTGTAAATTCGCATAGTAAGTGTGTATTGCAAACTTAATTATTTAACAAAATAGTTTCTTTTTGATCATTGTAATCTCCTAAACATTAAAATTGTATTAATTATTACGAGTAAGATACAGTTATGAGTACTAGCATAGTTTCTGTTGAAATGGCGTAACAACCGTCAATAATGCAACTCCAAAATAAAGGTTCAAGATCAATGAGAGCCAAGGTAACAATCGTTTGATATTTTGCCGCGTGTCACCTCTTTATAATACCTACTCCATGGTAAAGGTTTGAATGTAACTACAACTTTGTTTTGTAGTTTAATACATAACTATGTATGATGGGGTCTACTATGTTGGTTTAATAGTAAGAATAAAAAGCAAGAAAAATTAACATCAAATGTGTTATTTACATCACTGGAATGGTATCCTAATATATTGAACCGTTAATGCGAAATTTAAAATATTTATTTAAAAAAAATACATTTTTTTCGACACTCTTTTATCTCTAAAACGAAATATTTGCAGACCTCTGTTAACACACCATTTTTACTATAGCAGTCAGTAAAATCCGAGGTAAAAACTGGATTTTTATGTATTTTGCGTATATAAGCATGTTTTGAGATTTCTCTGTTATTTTGTTACGTTTTATGACGGCTCGCCGCCTTGCCGCTTAAACGTTGCGGGACCTGAAGTACAGCGCCTGAACTCGATTTAGATTGGGTTTTTCCTAAAAGGGCAATAAAGTAATAAACTATTCTCCTATTAAGAAAGGATCTGTCTAAACAAGAATTTCTTTACTTACACCATACACCCTCTATAAATTATTTATTTGTTCACATTTGATACAGTTTACCAAGTTGTCGTTTGTAGTAGCCGCAGTTAGTCTCTTTCTCCCAAACCAAAGGGTGATTAGGTCGAAAATACGATGTACTTCGTGGATGCCTTATCTGGGACGGCAATCATGTTTTTGCGAGCCTTGTTCAAAAGTTGTTTCCTACTCGAAGAAATTCCAAATAGATCAACACATTAAGACATCGACTCACATTGCTTAGGTTAACAAGATGAATTCTAGTCCCATTCAGTCAACGTTGAAGCAGTCATTTGAGACTTTTGAAAACGAAAAGCATGGGCAGTCAGAATCTAACGAAGATCTGCATAAAATGTTTTTGGCTGCTAATATTCCTTGAAACAAATTGACCAACTCGCAAGTTAACGCCCCAGATAAATCAAAATAAAGAAAAAACGTCATTGGAAAGGTGTTTGGTACCGTGCTAAATGATATAAAGAACGAAATTGGGGGTAACTATATGTATATTGTCGCCGATCAAACAACTGATTCGTGTGGTCGTTACATGTCTAATTTAATGATCGGAAAACTCGCGGAAGAATTGGAAAAGCTTGGCTCATAGCGGTAAAAGAACTAAGTACTAACTAAAAGAAAATAAACTAAGTAAAATAAACAACCTTACATTAACAGATTTCTTTTTGCCGAATTCAGTTCCTACAGATAAAATGTTTGTAGCTGCGCCGTATGTGATAAAGGCAGAACAGAATTTAAAAATACTTTACGAAAATTTAATTCATTTAACTTGCCTAGCTCACGGATTAAATAGGGTTGCAGTAATTATTAGAGTTTCCTTCCCGTTGGTCAATGACTTAATAGCAAATATGAAAGATATTCCTAACGGCTCCGTTAAGAGTGCAGTTTTACAAGGCAAATTTACCAGGAATACTATTACCACCTGAGCCTGTCGTGACCAGATGGGGCACCTGGATTAATGCGGCAATATTTTATGCAGATAATTTCCAAAAGTTGAAAGACTTAATTTCACAAATGTCTGATGATGATTTACAGTGTATTCAAACGTGTAAAGGAATATTTCAAAGTGTTAAAGTGGAACAGTTAATGTATATTAAGTGTAACTATGGATTTCTAGCAGAGAGTATTTTGCAACTAGAAGAATCATGTACAAGTCTACCTGAGTCGATGGCTATAATAAAAACATGTGTACAAAATTGCAAACAAATACGAGGTGAGGTAGAAAAAACAGTAGTGGCAAAGTGAGAAAGTTTAATAGAAAAAAACACTGGTTTTAAAGTTTCAAGGTAGGTCGTAAACATAATGTCAGGGAAAACTGTAAATAATTTGGATATTGAACCTGCCTTAGTTTCGAAATTAAAATTTTGGGCTATCACTTCAGTAGGTGTAGAGAGAGCGCCACAATTTTTTAGTTAAAAACCTTGAAACATAATAACCAGTGCGTTTTATAATTTTTCAGTGATATGGAAAAATTGTATTAGGTAATTTAATAAAGTATATACAACTTTAATTTATTTTTGTTCAATACTTAGTCCCCTAATTTAGCGAAAATTTAATTTACACAATCAAAATTTAGTTGTTTTATTACTGCATATTCATTGCATATTTATTTATTCTCTTGTATACATATTCAACATAAATTTTAAAAAATGTGTGCATATATATGCGCATATTCTTAAAGTCTTGGGTTGCATATAATCCAGACTTTAAGTGATCAAAGTAATTATCTCCCGATGTGGGCGACATTAATTAGAATTATCACCAGATATTTGTACACAGAGCTAGCCAAGGATGTGAGAACTCAATTTTTTTTATTCGAGAAATAAAAAATCGGTAAATTCACGTTTATCCCAGAACATCTCTCTACAAATATAATAAAATACAATAAACTGTAATGTATTTAATTTTGTTTTCAACTATAAGGATTCATAAAATTTGTTATCATCTGTTTGTAGTGGAATTCTGTACCAGGGAAGTTGTGTGTAGAGGCAATTTATTTTTCATAACTTTATTTTTATAGTCCATAGAAAATAAATTGTTATTTATTATTTTCTTTCATAGAAAAGTTTTAGCCCAGGAAACATACATTTACGGAATATTTAAACATTTTCTTAGACCGCCATTCTGTTTCGCCATACAGGGTTCGCACTAAAATTTTACCAGTTTATCCTCGATACATACTTGATTTTTTGGTAATGAACTTGTAAACATTTCATGAGGCGGCTATTTGTTTCAGAAATATTGGCTTAACACCAAAAATGTACCATTTTATTCGTATATCACAATTTAGTTTTGTGCAAGATTTGAGGTCCATTCAATAAGTAGTTGCTTAATAATGGTTTTTTTGTACATTTTGTAGGGCCGTCATTTTGTTGCGCCATATTGGATTTTTCCAATTAAACGCTTAAATTCGTGTATTTTATTTGATTACTTTACTAATTTTAAAATATATATTAAAATTATTCATAAAAATGTATACAGGGTATTTAAAAAAATCCACTGGCCACTGATTAATCATGGTTCTGCTCAAACCGCTTGACGTAAAAAGCGGAATTTTTGGCATACAGGTTGAATGTAGGATGTGGAGGTACTATAAAAAGGGATTTTTCAAAAATTAAATTTCAAGGAGATAAAACCGCTCCTTAAATATATCAATATTAATATTTTTTATTTAAAAACAGTTTTTCAAAAAAACGCTTGAACAGTTAAACGTTTTTTAAAAATGTATACAGGGTGTTCCAAAAAATCGGAAAAAAATTATAAACAAAAATCTCCCAAGCCCCTGTTCACAAAAATTGAAAGAAAATGCGACAAAATAACACGCATCCTGGTTCTATTGCATTGTCCAGCGCTGACGTAATTTTGAACAAAGGAAGATAAATATCGTGGAGAGAACAACAAAACTGGGGTGGAAATGGGAGGAATACATGGCAAGGCAGAGACAACATCGATGGTTTAGAAATATTGCAAGGTTAAAGCTACGACCATGCACAAGAATTGTTGAAATACTGCAGATGAGGAGGATTAAAATGAAAAAACTATATTCGTAATAATTTTCTGAATAAATTACCTAAACTTCTTTGGATCGAAATCTTGTCTTTAATAACAACCAGTTTATAGGAATTTTCCATTTCGAGTTTCAATTAAGGACCATGTAATTAGAAGACACAGACAAAATTTCAAGTAATTATATAATTACACTCTGCATGTGTTCATATTTTGAGAAATAACTTTTTGACATATAAATAAGTTCTTAGTTATCTTCATTTGTTTTTTTTTAGGTAGATAAGTGTTTTTATATTATATGGTCTTTGATAATAATTGTTATATTAGGTACTACTACATACTTGCATAGTATATTCTGACTCTTTATTTTAAACAGGGGGTTTTATAGTATTTCTCCGGGGCGGCTTGTTATAGGGAGTCAAGAAGCCAAGTCACTGACACTAAAGTAGACATTCAATCTTGATAAAACTTTGTGTAGTTACCTGTATTTTCAGCTTAAAACTAAGAACGAAATAAATAATTATTTTCATAAATATTGAAATTCGCGCGAGTGAGTGATGCGTTGCTTTACAGATTGTTGGTTATACGGTTACCGAATAGAAGCACTATTATAAAAAATGGAACAGTTACGTAATTCGTAAAAAAAACCTTGGACTAAATGATCATAATATAATAATAAGACCAGTAATTCTGAGAACATTTGAATTCTAGAAGTTGTTTCTTGATGCTGCATTGTTTGTTGACAATTACTTAAATAACAAAGAGTATTTTAGTTTTTATGTACATTTCCTCTTGTAGCATATAAACATACTATTTTGGTTTTGTGTGAAATTTTAGTATCAAAATTATTAGGGCTTTTTACCGAATATGTTAAATATAATTGTAATTGTACTCTTTTTCAAAAACTGCGTTTAATCGCGATATTATAACAATAAATGTTTCATATGAGTGTTTATGTAAGTACATTCACAACTAAATAAAAAACAGAAACATTTTTAGGTATCTATTTTAATCAATTTAGAAACGATTAACATAATACAAGAGCTTTAATAGAAATAATAGTACATATATCCCGTTTCGGACGCCTGGATGCGTAGCACCGTCTACTATATGGCATCGTTATAAAATGATTGATTTTAAATCTAAATTTTATTCTGGGATGTATTGAATTTACGTGAGTCAGAAAATCTTCGACCTCTGTATGACCATGTTGCCATATAATAAATGTGTCATTAACATAACGAATCCATAACTTAAGCTTTAAACTTGTTTCCTCAAGAGCTTTTTTCACGAAGTATCTCATAAATAAATTTGTGACTACTGGTGATAGCGAGGACACCACTGCAACACCATCTGTTTGTTTATACATTTATAGAGCATTGTTCGGCCAATCCTAGAAGCCATAAAAATAGAAAAACCACAGTATGACAGACAATAATCATCAAATCTAAAATGACAAAAAAATCAAACGGAATTAGCGCAACAACAACAGCAATATCCGGAAAACCATAAATAACGGCCAACGGCCGCTCAAATATAGCCTTCGCTCTTCGGTGGGGGTATAAAACGAAGCTTCGAACACTTTAGTCTCTATTCGGACGCGAGAAAGAAAGCTTCAAAACCGCCAAATGTGATTTTGGCGAAACTTCAGCAAAGCTGTTTTTTCAGAACAACGTTTTCCATACGTCTTATATTAAGATTTAAAAAATAATAGAAACAAAAAAGAAAACAAATTAAAATTCTGTCGTGTCGCTTTATTTAACAGTTAAATATAAACTGCATTTCGTATTTTATTGGCGCTACATGAAGTTATTAAAAGTTAGAAATTGTGTACGAAGGGAAGTATTAAAATATTTAATTTACTCTGGAAAAATTGTTTCCTTAGAATTCATTGAATTCCTTTTACGTACCGAATAAACAAAGATTTGGCTTCCGGTCAAGGTGGTTGAAGCTGACTAAGTTTTGTAAGCGGTACTCAGTTCTTGGGTTAAGGTCCTGTTCTGAAACCCTATTATGTTTTTAGTCACATTGTAAGAATAACTTCGCTATGCAATTATTTTATCAGTAACTTGTTGTACCTATACAGTCCTATACTTATTTAAGCTGTGGCCGCTATATACGTTTCATTTTTGATTCACGTTACTGATTTCTTACTTCCCTCGTTTTTCAGATCTTTACGTTTCAGGGACCCTAGATGCCGAAAAACACGTTTTCTCAATTCCGTCGGTCTGTCTTTCTGTCAGTCTGTCTGATCGCGGCATAACTAAAAAACTATTTACCCGATTGACTTCAAATTTTGATAAAAATTAAGGGTCGAATAGGGATGACCTAGTAACATTTTGGTAAAAATCCAATATCCCGGAACAAAATGGCGGCCCAGTGGTTTGTTAAAAAATTATTAGTAAAAGACTACATATCTAATTACTCAAAATTTACACAACAATCAAGTATTATGTTGCAATCAACTGGTAAAATTTTAGTAAGAATCCAAGGTGAAAAATCACCCTCTCAGGTTTTACATATCTTACCGTTTTAGCGCCCCTAAGTGCCAAAAAATAGGTTTTATCAATTCCCTCGGTCCGTCTGTCGGCCAGTCTGTCTGTCAATTCCCGGCATAGCTTTAAAAACTACTTACCAGATCGACTTCAAATTTTAGTCAAAAATTAAGGTTCATAAGAGTAATATTTTGGTACAAATCCAATATGCCGGATGGCCGCCTAGTGAAATGTTAAAAAATTATTACTAAAAATCTAATTATCCAATTTCCCTCAAATTTTGCAGGTTACATAGGAATGAACTGGTAATATTTTGGTATCAATCAAAGATAGCAAAATGGCGGCCTAATAAAATATTTCAAAATTTAACCTCAAAAAAACTCAAATTTTGTGCAAGCATTAAATGTAATATAGAGATAAACTGGTAAAGTTGTGGTATGAATTTAAGATTGCGTAAATTGACTTTAAATTGACAAGTGACTTTAAATTTGACAGAAAAATTAACTTATTGAATTTATTACTTCTCTCGTAAAAGGGAAGTACTGTAATCGTGAAAATCACCCTCTGAAATGTTTTCAGATCTTTACGTTCCAGGGTTCATAAATGTCGAAAAACATTTCTCAATTCCATCGGTCTGTCTATTGGCGGCATAACTAAAAAACTACTTACCCGATTGACTTCACATTTTGGTCAAAAATTAAGGATCGTACGGAGATAACTTGGTAACATCCAAATGGCGAAACAAAATGGCGGACCAATGAAATGGTAAAAAAATTATTTTGGTGCGAATTCCAGATGGGGCGGAACAAAATGACGTCTTAATAAAATATTTAAAATTCAGTCTAAAAAAACTACTTAATGAATTGATTTCAATTTGTCTGTCATAACTTATTGGTTTATAGGGATGAACTAGTAAAATTGTGGTACTAATTCAAGATGGCGGAACAAAATGGCGGCCAAATAAAATGATTCTAAACGTGAAATCTTTTCAGACTTGACATATATTTACGTTCTAGCGTTCCTAGATGCCAAAAAATATATTTTATCACTTCCGTCGGTTCGTTTGTGTGTCGGTCAGTTCGCTGCATAGCTTTAAAACTACTTACCAAATTGTTTTCAAAATTAGACAGTCAAAAATTAACGGTGATATGAAGGTGAGCTGGTAATATTTTGGTAAAAATCCAATATACCGAAACAAGATAATGGCCCATTGAAACGTTAAAAAAATATTACTAAAAATCCTAATTATCCAATTGACCGCTAATTTTGCACAAAATCGTATGTAATACTTACATAAAAATGAACCGCTAACATTTTGGTATGAATCAAAGAAAAGAGCGCCCTAATAAAATATTTAAAAAATCAGCCTGAAAATACTACTTATTAAATTAATTTAAAATTTTGCAAGCATAAAGTGTGATGTAGACATAAGTTGGTAAAGTTGTGGTACGAATTTAAGAAGGCGAAACAAAATGGCGTCTAAATTTTTTTTTTTAAAAACCAACGTACATAAATCTTATTCAACTGACTTTAAATTTTGCAGAAAAAATAAATATGACAACGAAATGGCGGTGTAGTCAACCTAAAAACTACTTATTGAATCTATTTTAACTTACGCCCAAATATCAGGTGCGGCATAGGTAGAAACTGATAAAATACTAGTAGGAATCCAATATGATGGAACAAAGTGGGAAGATCCCAAAAAAATAATTCGCTAATAATATCGAATGTGATAGCACCTTGTGTTTTTGGAATCATTCGAGCAACTCTATATGTGGGCCTCGATAAAACACAAAGTTAATACCTCATACAGATTTGTACCTTTGTGTAGGTAGGTAGTGTAAAATATCCATACAATGATATAAACAATAGTGATATACTTAACCTGTGTTTGGTCGAAATCAGCCTAGTTAGCTTTTGAAGTTATTCCGTTATTTTACATCTGATAGACCAAAAACATGCAGAATCATTTGATTTTGTTGCAGTTTGATACATAATAAACGTACCTAAGGAAGGTAGTTGACCAGCAATTGACCATAGTAGTTAAGGCTCCTATGACGTTATCAAATGCAGTAGTAAAAGAATTTTTTTTAGGATGACCGCTAAACCATTATGAAATTTGGCCAGCCGTAGACACGTGTTTCTGACTAAAGGTCTTCATCAGTATAATCAGCTGCATTGATGATACAGTCAGCTGTACTAATAATGGTTTTGTGTGTCATGTTTAACGATAGTTGTACTCGCCTCTAAACTAGTTGTCTGTAGTAATGAAGATATGAAGACCCTTAATCAGAAACCAGAAGCACGTGTCTACGTCGACCAAATTCAAATCTGCTTTAACAGTCATCGAAAAGAAAATTATTTTTCTACTGTCATAGATTTTCTGAATTTTTAGTAGCTGCGAAGCTAATGGTGTAACCTTACAATGAGATATCTATCGATATGTGTTGGTTTTCTATAAACGGTATATATTCGGTATGACCGTTATGAAGTTTTTGAGAACACCTCAAAATAGTGATTTGTTGGTTCCTTCTAACTCTAGAGTGAATTATATCTTGGGATCAACTTAATGTACGTCGGCACATATTCCTGATAACGAATCCATACCTTGAGCTTTAAAATTACCTTTTGTTCCTATTAAACTTTTATCTTCACCCGCGGCTGAAATCTATATCTTTTTTTGTTTTATTTATATTTTCTGTTGTTGACCTAATTCTGTTTGATTCTTTGTTATTTTAAGTTTATCAATGATTTTCTTCCATACTATGGTAGATTCGCCCTTTTATTTAAATCGTCCTATTTTCCAATTTCTGTAGATTTACGAATTATTCTGGTCTTACATAAAAATATATAATAAATAAAATATAAACTCTACGAAATTTGTTGTTGGTTGGATTCGTGTTGATGTAGAGTTAATTTGTTTATTTCTGATATTGAGTTTATGTTCCTCTACTATTGCTGATATTCGCCTGTTAGTTTGACAAACGTACATTTTTTCACAGTAAGGCATGGAATCCTATTAAAATATCTTGTTTCTTGGGAAATCATATATGCGGTTTAAATGCTAACTTATGATAGAATTTGAAATCACGAAAACAGAAAATGCTAGGAGGAAAATTGTAATCGAATATCGATTTGGTATCTCGTGTTGAAATAAAACAATATTAGAACTTATTTTCGGGTATAATACATTTGAAGAGAGATATATGGAAAATGAGGATTTTTAAACGCTAAAACTGCTAAAACCGAAAAACACAAAATGGATGTTATAAGGCAAATTTGCGAAACAACAATTTGCATCGAATTTGTAATATATCTTATAACTCCTAAAGATACGAGCTATTTATGCACAATTTCGACAGCTAAAAAAAATCCTTATTCTGTAGATAATTAGTACCTACAATGAAAAGCTAAAAATAAAAAATAGACATATTTCATTTTATGCTTTTTTTATTAATAGTTCAGAAAATATGAGTGTCTGTCCTGTATTTTTTATACGTCTTAAAATAAAGTTTAAAGCTATTTAGAACTTCTGCATATGAGTAGTGTTGTAGGCTCAGCTTATTTCATATAAAATATATGCTTAGTTTTATCAACATTTAACGGCAAAGCACAATAATGGTATTCCCCTAGTAGGCCCCCACGACATCCTGTATAAAAACTAAAATGGTAACTAACAGTATTAAAATACAACAGTACTAAATGGTAAACGGTCCTAAATTGTGATCCCATATTTAGAACAAGCATTTTACGCGAAATTGTAATTGTGGTATTTAGTAATTAAGGAAACATATAAAAAAAGCAAAAGTGTTTCAATGTGTGTCCCCGTAATTTTATGTAATTTCCCTGTCAAAAACTTGGTTGTCTTACATAAATCGAAACGCAACCAACATTGACATTACTTGGAGGTTGCAGCGCTGCAAAGTAAAATTAGTTGTAAGGAACGAGTTGTCTATTATTCTTTTATAGGTTAGTTTGTACGTTGTTTTTTGTCGGGCAAGTTGACTCCGTGCCAGTAACTTCGTAGTTCCACTGTTTGGAGTTATTGGTGCAAAACTTATATTTTTATATACATTTGCTTTAGCTTGAGTTTAGCAAACACTGTTTAACAAACATTCTGTCTTAAAGTAAGAATTACTAATCAGCTCGTTAAAACGTTTTTGCTATATCTTTAACCCCCAAAGGAATAAATGATCTTGCCAATTTATATTGAACCTGTAACGGAATAGACTATAACAATATAATAGAGTATAAAAATTCTTAATTTATTTTAAAACGACATTTTTCTAAAGCGTTAGCCGGTTTCTCAAGACAAATCTTAAACACCGGTATTTCAAAGAAGTTATTAAAATAAAACTATTTAATATTTGGTATGAGTGTTTTAAAGGTAAACAAAATAATAAATAACACTTAACATCTCAAAACGCTATCTTCTAGATTATGCAGACTTATATAAAATTACGTAAGATAAACCTGTCAAATTGCAATTCATTATACGTCCCCTTACAAGTTTGTGGTTACCATAGAGCCCTTTTATTAAGAAGATTTCTTTGCCCGTTTTCATTTAAGTTAAACAAATAATAATTGAAACATTTCATTTGGTTTGATTCAATTATAATCAATTGTTAATTTACTATGTTAAAAATATAATAGAATATTAAATAATAGAAGCGTTTTCAAAAATGCCATGTTTTTTTTGGGAAGCATTGTTTCCCTTCAAAAAAGATTTGCTGAAAGAGTTTTTCTTTGCCTTTTTTTCGCTATTTAAGTTTTAGACATTTATATAGGTTACGTTTATCTTATTTAGGCGGAAATGTCATTATATTTCAATTTAAAACAATTCCCACATAAAGTAAAACTCTAGGCGACACCTATGAAATATTAAAGTTCAGGGCGCGTCTATGACGACGTTTCGCGTTCCAACCAATACGAGGCTTCTAAGGGGGGCAAATTAGGTGTCAATATTTTTTCTGATTTCTAAAATAAGGGTTAGTCTGTGTCAAAATTCTATATGTTAAGGTTGATTTAAAATTCTTCTTCTGTGGTGGTTTATGGGGCTTTTCATATACAGTGAGTTGTCAAAAATGAGGGATTATCAAAGATATCTTATTTTGATTCTAGTGTTTATTTGGGGAACAAATTTTACGTATTTTCAAGAGTTAAATGTATGGTTTATTTAAATATTTTTGTTTTCTTTTGCAATAAGTTTGGGGATTTTAAGTAAATTCCATCATTTTCTAGATTTTTCTAGTTCATTTTGTTATTAATTTGAAGTATTATTTTTGTACAGTAATATACATCCTTTATTTTTTTAATAGATGTTTAAGTTGTTTTTTAAATAACCAATTCTTTTATTTAAATAAACCACCTTTTAGTTAAAATATCTATATTGCAGTTTGCTGTTGTTCGAGATATATGTGGCTGCTAAATTGGTGAGATAAGATATTTAATTAATTTATTGTAACAATTATATTTGATAACATTGTAAATTATAATCTACGAAGAATCCTTCAGAGTACCTTGGCTTTTACTTATTATATATTAGTTAATTTGAGTAATGTGACAGGGTTGCCCGCTACATTTCAATTAAATAGATACATCTAAACACTCTAATTTATAAGGCTCGATTACAATTTATAACCCTGTTACAAACCAAATTATTTAACTAATTAGGCTTTAGTGTACTACTAATAACACTCCGCAGTAAATATATGTAACTAAAACAAATATAAAACATAACATCGTAGTTAAGTTTAAAAAAATCATTGTGGCCTCGTTTGAAATAGATCCTTTTAATTATGAAGCTTATTTTTATCTAATATGTGCAAGATAGCGAGCAAAAGATATTGAGCTGAAGAATAGAGGCTTTTAAGAGAAATAGCTGAAAAAACAAATATTTACAGGAAAAATAAGAAAAAAGTTACATGTCCGAAAACCCTTTAGTTCTGAGATATAAGGCGAATAACAATTACAATGAAACACCCTGTATACCGAGAGAAAAACATTTACTGACTTATGTTTATATGAGACTATTTTCTTATTTGCTGCATGTATTTTATATGGAATTTGGGCAAAGTTTAACGTTATGTAGGTATGTTAAACACTAGTCATCAAATTAGATTGTGCCTATGATATCATTTGGTCAGAAGGCTAAGAACTACTTATAGAAAAATCAGTCAATTTCACTGAAACCGATTTTCAATAAGGTTTGCGTATGTTCCTTTAGAAACTGTTTATTTCTAACCAGCATTTTCATTTTCATATTTATATTTTGCATAAATTAAAACATTTTTAGTTGTAAACTTTTTAAATGCTTTTAAATAAAAATGTGTGGTTTTCTTAAGAGTTAGGCTGTTATTTTTTTTTGTTTTAATAATTACTTACACACGTGTAGTAAGTGTAAGAAGAGAGGAAGGAATTCTTCAGTTTTAACGTATATTGGCGCCCTTTCAATATATTTTACCATCATCCTTCTTACACCTTCTGTCTGGAAATCTGCGTATAAGATCCTAGTCCTTCTGCTCCTAGTGCCTCTACAATGTTTTAATCATGAGGTGCCTCGATAGTAACAGGGTTTACATTACAGCGTATAGTTTACAAGTAATTATTCCTTGGTCTACGAGAAAGGCGATAATAACAATTAATTAATAAATTATGTTAATATGCTCAAAAAGAATAAAACTCGAGAAAAAAAGCATCGAAAATACTGTTGACTTAAAATTCTAGTGGCAAAACCAAAATTGAAATTTCTACTTATAAGTGCTTATTGCATCGAGAGCTTTCAAAAACCTTTACGAACAGTTTAAGAAAACATATTTTTCCGATTATTGTGTAGAAATGAAACGTGGCGGACATAACGAGCAAAATATCAATGGCATAGGTTAAATGTGAAGCTTCGTAATTCAACTGATTCGAGAATTGGTGTAAAACTTATATTTTTATATGAATTTTATATTACGAATTCAGCAAAAACTTTTTTTACGAGCATTCCATCTTAAAGTAAAAATTACTAATTCCACTGTATCTTTAACCACCAGGAGAATTACTGGTTCTGCAAGAGCATGACTTTTGTGACAAAATTAACATTTATTTTATATTTAATCAAATTATTTTACTAATTAGAGTTTACTGTACTAGTATTAACTCGAATCAGCAGTACATTTATGTAACTAAAATAAATAAAGAACTTAATACCGTAGTTAATTTTTAAAAAATCATTGTCGCCTCGTTCGAAATATATCCTTTTAATTATGAGCCTTATTTTTATTCAATATGTGCAAGGTGGCAAACAAAAGATATTCATCAGAGGAAAAGAGGCATTTAAGAGAAATAGATGAAAAAAACTAAACGTTTACAAGAAAAATAAGAGAAAAGTTTAATATGAATATATGTTGACAATATAACACCTTGGCTATCGAGAATAAAACATTTACTGCATGTTCACATGAGACTTTTTTCTTATTTTGATAAGTCTATACGCTAAATATATTGAGGAAAAAAAATGTTGTCATCCGGTTTTCTCCATGTATTTTTTATGGAATCTGGGCAAAGTTTAACAACATGTATGTTAAAAATTCGTCCTAAAATTAGATTGTGCCTATGGTTTCTTTCGTTCAGAAGGTTAAGGTTACTTATAAAAAGGTTGTAAGATGGAAGGAAGCTGTTTTTCTGTTTTAACGTGTATTGACACTTTTATTTTACTTTCTTATTTTTTACATTTTTGAAAAAGACTGAAAACTAAACCCCCCATAGCCAAATCTCCTTATAAGATAATCAACGGGTCCTAGTACTTCTACAATGTGACGTGGCTCGATAGAAACAAGAGTTTACGCTACAACATAGCTTACATGTAATTATTCCTCGGCCAAGGCCATAATAAGAAAAAAACGGAAAACTCAAGTAGCAAAACCGAAATTAAATTTCTACTTAAAAGTGCTTCTTGCACCGAGAGCTTTCAAAAACGCATTGTTTCACGAACAGTTTTAAAACACCTATTTTTACTATTATTATGTAGTTGGGAATTGCAACGTGGCGGACATGACGAGCAAAATACCAATGGCGTAGATCAAGTGTATAATTTCGTAATTCCACTGATTTCAGTATTAGTGCAACACCCATAATTTTTTATTAATTTACTTATATGAAAAGCCTTTTACTTTACGAATTCAGCAAAAACTTTTTGACAAGTATTCTGTCTTAAAGTAAAAATTACTAATTCCACTGTATGTTTAGCCACTAGGTTGTCATTCTGCAAAGGAAATACTTTTATAAAAAAATTACCATTTATGTTATATTTTACGAATTCTTTCAGCAATTAGGCTTTAGTGTACTAGTAGTAACTCGAATCAGCAGTAAATTTATATAACTCTAACAAATAGAAAACACAACCCTGTAGTTAAAATTTAAAAGATCACTGTCGCCTCGTTCTAAACATATCCTTTTAATTATGAGACAATATGTGCGAGGTGATGAACAAAAGATATTCATCTAATATACTAAATATTTACAAGAAAAATAAGAAAAAAGTTTTATATGAATAGATGTCCGAAAATCTTTTAGTTCTTATATATAGGGAGAATAACGTTTACAATATAACACCCGTTACAGCGACCATTTACTGATTTATGTTCATATGATACTTTATTCTTATTTTGAGAAATCTATACGCTAAATATATTGAAAAAAAAACCATCCGGATTTCTTTATCTATTTTATATGAAATGTATGCAAAGTTAACAACATATATGTTAAAAAATTTGTCATAAAATTAAATTGTGCCTATGGTATTTCTTGTTTAAAAGGTTAAAAAAAAACTACTTACTATAAAAATGTTCTTTCAGAAACTGTTTATTTATAACCAGCATTTTCATATTTATATTTCGCATAAATTAAAACATTTTTAGTTGTAACGTATTCAAATGCTTCTATAATAATAATAATAATAATATATATATATATATATATATATATATATATATATATATATATATGTTGGTTTTTCTAGAATTATGCTGCTATTTTCCTTTGTTTCAATAATTACTTATACAAGAGTAATGGGTGTAACAAGGGGTGCAAGGGGTGAGGAATTTTTCTATTTTAACCTGTATTGACACCCTTTTAATATATCTTACTCTCATCCTTCTTACATTTTTGAAAACTAAACCCCTCATAGTTAAATCTCCGTATAAGATAACGAACGGGTCCTAGTGCTTCTACAATGTTTTAATCATAACGTGGCTCGATAGAAACAGAGTAGCTTACAAGTAATTATTCCTCGTCCAACGCGAAAGGCCATAACAACATTGAATAATAAGTTAAGTTCGTATGCTCAAAGAGAATAAAACTCGAGAGAAAAAAAGCATTGATTGCTGTTGATGGAAAACTCAAGTGGCAAACCCGTAATTGAAATGTCTACTTAAAAGTGCTTCTTGCACCGAGAGCTTTCAAAAATACATTGTTTTACGAACAGTTTTAAAACATGTATTTTCCTATCATTATGTAGTTGGGAAATGCATCGGGGCGAACATGACGAACAAAATACCAATGGCGTAGGTTAAGTGTATAATTTCGTAATTGCACTGATACTTTTATATTAATTTCCTTATATGAAAATCCTTTTACTTTCACGAATTCAGCAAAAACTTTTTTAGGAGTATTTTGTCCTAAAGTAAAAATTACTAAAAAAGTTAAAGTTACTAATTCCACTGTATGTTTAACCACTAGGGGAATTACTGGTTCTGCAAGGGAATTACGTTTATGACAAAATTACCATTTATTTTATATCTAACCTAATTATTTCACTAATTAGGCTCTAGTGTACTGGTAGTAACTCGAATCAGCAGTAAATATATGTAACTAAGATAAGTATAAAACATAACTCTGTAGTTAAAATTTAAAAACTCATTGTCGTCTCGTTCGAAATATATTGTTTTATTTATGAGGCTTATTTTTATTCAATATGTGCGAGGTGGCGAACAAAAGATATTCATCAAAGGAAAAGAGGCATTTAAGAGAAACAGATGAAAAACTAAATATTTACCAGAAAAATAAAAAAAAGGTTTCATAGGAACAGATGTCCGAATCTTTTAGTTCTGCGATATAGGGCGAATAACGTTTACAATATAACACCCTGTACATCGAGAATAAAACATTTACTGTCATATATATGTATATGTAAAATGTCATCCAGTTTTCTCCATTTATTTTATAAGGAATTTGGGCAATGTATGTTAAAAATTAGTCATAAAACTAGATTGTGCCTATGGTATCATTTGGTCAAAAGGTTACGACCTACTATGTTTTTTTTAAAACTCTTTTTTTATAACCAGCATTTTCAATTTTATATTTATTTTTTGCATAAAATAAAACATTTTTAGTTGTAACTTTTTCAGATGTTTCTGTATAAAAATGTGTATGGGCGCCCTTTTAATATACTTTACCTTCCTCCTTTTTACATTTTTGGAAAAGTCTGAAAACTAAACCCCACATAGCCAAATCTCCGTATAAGATAATCAACGGGTCTTGATGCTTCTACAATGTTTTAATCATGACGTGGCTCCATAGAAACAGAGTTTACGTTACAGTGTATAGCTTACAAGTAATTATTCCTCGGCATATGAGAAAGGCCATAATAACTATTGAATAATAAATCCAATTCATATGCTCAAAGAGAATAAAACTTGAGAAAAAAAACATCGAAAATGCTATTGACGGAAAACTCAAGTGGCAAAACCGAAATTGAAATTTCTACTTAAAAGTGCTTCTTGTCATGAAAGCTTCTAAAAACGCATTGTTTTACGAACAGTTTTAAAAAACGTATTTTTACGATTATTATGTAGTTGGAAAATGCAACGTGGCAGACATGACGAGCAAAATACCAAAGGCGTAGGTTAAGTGTGTAACTTCGTAATTCCACTGATTCGAGTATTGGTGCAACACTTATTTTTTATATAAATTGTATATGAATAACTTTTTACTACCAAGAGTTCCACAAAAACTTTTTAGGAGCATTCTGTCTTAAAGTAAGAATTAGTAATTTCATTATATCTTTAACCACCAAGGGAATTACTTACTGGTTCTGCAAGGGAAATACTTTTATGACAAATTTACAATTTATCTCATATTGAACCAAATTATTTTACTAGTTAGGCTTTAGTGTACTAGTAGTAACTCGAATCAGTAGTAAATGTATGTAACTACAATAAATATAGAGTATAACTTCATAGTTAAATTTTAATAAACCATAGTCACCTCGTTCGAAATATATGTTTTAATTATGAGGCTTATTTTTATTCAATATGAGCGAGCTGGCGAACAAAAGATATTCATCAGACGAAAAGAGGCTTTAGAGAAATAGATAAAAAAAACAAATATTTAAAAGAAAAATAAGAAATCATTTCATATAAATATATGTCCGAAAACCTTTTAATTCCGATATATAGGGTGAATAACGTTTACAATACTGTAATAACACCCTGAATATCGAGAATAAATCATTTACTGACTGTTCATATGAGACTTTTTTCTTATATTGAGAAGTCTATAAGTATGCTAAATGTATTTAAAAAATGTCATCCGATTTTATCTATGTATTTTATATGTCAGTTGGGCAAAGTTTAACACCATGTATATTAATAACTAGTCATAAAATTAGATTGTGTCTATTGTATCTTTTGTTCAGAAGGTTAAGAACTACTTATAAAAAATGCAAGTATTTTTACGGAAACCGGTTTCCAATAAGGTCTGTGCAGTGTTTATTTATAACCAGCATTTTCATATTTATATTGTCCATAAATTAAAACATGTTTAGTTGTAACCTGTTGAAATGCTTCTAAATAGAAACATTTGGTTTTTTAAGAGTTATGCTTCTATTTTTTTTTTGTTTCAATAATTACTTAGACATGAGTAAAGGGTGTAAGAAAAGGGCGTATTTTTCTGTTTTAACGTGTATTGGCACCCTTTTAATATACTTTAACTTTGTCCTTTTTGGGAAGTACTCTTCCACTTTTACCTTTTAAGAATAAAATCTTTCAAATATAAAACTTAACTTTTGATTGAGGGTATATATTACAATTAATAATTAAAATGTTTCCTGTCACACTCCCTAATGAAAATTAATCTATAATTAGAATAATCAAAAATACATATAGATAGAAGATAGGAAAATTTACTTTTTTGTCAGTACCAGTCCTTTCTTTCTTCCAGATGGTTACTGGTAGATAATGTATTTTTTATTATAACAGTATCTCATTATTATCTGTAACAAATATTTTTATGTTTTTAAACATCTAGTAAATCAAAGATACTATTATTTTAGTTTCTGGTAAGAATAAATTTTAAATCATGAAATTTCCTTTATATATTTTGTTCTTTAAGGAATAGAACTGAACAGCGAATAATCTTGTATTTATTTTACAAATGTATCCTAACCCCTAAGTACCAAAAATTATTGTTTAGAGTATTTTCTTGTAATTATATGGCAGTATCAGAAGTTACCATAAAAAGGATGGTAATGACGTAAGTGGAGGGTAATGAATTTTTTAAAGAGAAATAATAGTTAATATTAAAAAATAAACATTTATTAAAAGAAATACCTAATATTTAATTTTTTTGGTTTAGGTAATAAAAAAAGAACTTAAACATGGTTCTTGTACTCCAAAATTGGCGCCATAAGAAAATTTTAATTAAAACGTATTTAACAAAAACCGAAGAAAAAAAACTTAACATTATTGATCAATAAAACTGCAAGTTTATCATAGTTTTTTTTAGTTTTCATCTATCTCAGTTTTATTCTCAATATCAAAGTGCCTGGTTGAAATGGGCCTAGGTGGAAATTTCAGCTCACAAAGGATTTCATCACTTCGTACAACTTGAATATCGGATTTCTGGGGCCAAAAAAAAGTTATGGCCAGTTCGACCCATAAATGTCAGGAGGTCAGGATTTTGACGTACTCTTTCCATTTGCTTCTTCTTTTTCTCCCTGTCTTTTTGACGTTGTTCTTAACTACTTTTTGAATTTTTTCTTTTCTTTTTTGGTTCAGTCTTCTTTTTGGCTGTATTCCTTTGTCAGTCTTAAGGAGTGTCTAGGGAGCTCTTCTCATTTATTATAATTTTTATTTCTATACTTTTTTCAGTCGGTATTTTCTTTTTGAGTTTCTCTCCAAACCTTTCTGATGATTTTTCGTAATATTTCGAAGAGGTCGAATGCAAGTTTCTCGCTCTCAGTTCATTTCGTTTTTCTGTTGGTTGTATTACTCTCTTTGCTTCTGTTTTTTTCAGGTCATATTTTCCTTCTTTGTTTCTTCTCTTTTCTATAATGCTTCTTGCTTCACTAATTTTAATTTTTGCTTTAATTGATGCAGGTGCTCATTATCCATCTTATTTTCTGAAAGTAAGTTTAGTTGTCAGTACCGTCCCTTCACTGTCATAATCTTCTCCTAAAAAAACTAATTCCGAGGAAAGGTAATGACGGGGATGGTAATAATAAAAAAGGCAACATTCTGATTTGTTAAATTTGAGATTTTGTTTTTACACGTGTGTGAATTGAAAAACTATTTTGCCCAGTTTTGACTTCATTACAAAACCGAATAAGTTCTGTATATCCCAAAATAAACCACACACACACCGCACGACTCGCCAGATTTCTCAACACTGACATTCTTAAATCACCAAGAACCCGAATCTGGGGTAAGCAAGACATCTATGAGCACTAAACGAGACTTAATTAAGAACAAGGAATGATAATAACTGATAAATCGAGAGACAAGCATTTCACCAGTTTTTGCGCAGAAATTGGTGAATTAGTTGAAGTAATTGTAATTTAGTTTTGCAGATCTATGTATTAAGAATATACTTCTTATATTTAAAAACTTCGAAAATATCAGGTTTTAGAGAAAAATTAACAATAATATGTAAAATTGGACCCGGGAACAAGGAAGGGTAATGACTTTTTATATATTCTTGTCGCTAATTTTGTTATTCAATATCAAATTTAATACTGTTTCATATTGTTTTAGCATGCTATTAACTTTGTTTTTAAATTACACGGAAAATGTTGTTTATTTCTTAAAAAACTAGAAGAAAAATAAGCTAGGGGCTTAAAAAGTAAAATTGTGTGACAGCTTCTTTTTTACACTTTTGGAAAAGACAGTGTATACACTGTTGTAGAAGTAATTATTCCTCGGTCTACAAGAAAGGCTATAATAACTATTTAATTATAAGTAAAATTCATCGGCTCAAAGAGAATAAAACTCGAGAAAAAAAAGCATCGAAAATGCTCTAAAAACATAAATTAAAACATTTTTAGTTGTAACCTATATATATATATATATATATATATATATATATATATATATATATATATGTTGTTTTTTTAAAAGTTATGCTGCTATTTTTTTTTGTTTCAATCATTACTTATACACGAGTAATGGGTGTAACAAAGATTTCTTATATTTTTGAAAAGACTTGATGAAAACTAAACCTCCCATAGTTAAATCTCCGTATAAGATAACCAACGGGTCTTAGTGCTTCTACGATGTTTTAATCATATCGAGCCATGATAGAAACGGAGTTTACGCTACAACATAGCTTACCAGGAATTATTCCAACGCGAAAGGCCATAGTAATTATTGAATAATAAGTTAAGTTCGTATGCTCAAAGAGAATAAAACTCGAGAGAAAAAGAGCATTGATTGCTGTTGATGGAAAACTCAAGGGGCAAAACCGTAATAGTGCTTCTTGCACCGAGAGCTTTCAAAACCGCATTGTTTTACGAATAGTTTTAAAACACGTATTTTTACCATTATTATGTAGTTGGAAAATCCAACGTGACGGACGTGACCAGCAAAATAACAATGGCGTAAGTTAAGTGAGTATACTGGAAGCTTCTTGAAGTTAGAAAGAACTTTTTTTGTAATTTGGAAGCTGTTATCTTTTAAAAACAATTTGACATATGCTTTGCACGTTAACATGCAACATAAAATGTATGACACTCGGTCTGAAATTATGGTTTCACAGCCTCAATCCTACACTGGAAAAAGTTTTATTTGTATAAAAAGTAATATAATAAATAATTAAAACCATAACACACAAATATTTTCTAACAAATACATACTAAATGTAAATATGTTTTAGAGATAATATAGTCAAATTTATTAACTATTTTAAAGAATATTATTGATCCTCAAATGTATGAATACTTATGCGGGTCTTAATACATAAGTCATTTCAGAACCAGATCCACTTAACCTATTGCGTTAAAAACGTCTAAATTGTGTACACATTTATGGGTCCTACTCATCAAGCTGGATGGTCTTACTGTATATCAATTAACTTTTAACATGACTTTGATAATCTTAAAAGACGATTTAAAATCATTTCCCCTTGCTATTTTACTCTAAAATATAATACACATACAAAGGTGCAATGTCAATTCTAAAATTTTATTGCATTAACCTTGATATTGATAATACCAATTAATATTAAGATGTCATTTAGTTGATTTACTCGTAAATGAGATAAAATCATAACTTACAAAATAAACCAAGAATTGGACGTCCTAGAAAAATCAAGGCGCTCAAAAAAAGATTCATAATCTAGAAACTAGGTAAAAAAATCTAGTGTTAGTCTTTCCAAATTATCAACAAGACTGGAGAATTATTTAGATACATGAGTACACCCTTCAACCATTTCCAGGGCCCTTTATGACGCCAAGTATTATAGCCGCATTGCTAGAAAAAAAATCGAACGTTTCCGAAATAAAATTGAAAAAGTCTTGAGGGTTTGCCAAATATCACGTAAACAAGGAGTTTAACCTTTGGCAAAAAGTAATTTTATAATATGAGAATAAATTTAATGTTTTTGGTTTTGACTGAACTTTTGTCGAAAAACTCAGATCGTGCTGTAAAACATGGGATACTTAAATAGCGCTGTACCACTGCAGACGGGTCGGACAATATAAATTTATTTGAAGGCAAAAAGGAAACAACAAAGTGCAGAAAAATTGGGATTGCAAAATTTTTATTTTTAACAGTTAATGATCCGAAACATACAGCCCATATAGGAAAGCAATAGATCATTATGACTGTTTTTTTGGCAACCACAATCACCGGATTTAAATTATTCAATAAGAACCTTAATAAAATTAAAATAAAAGTTAATGTACGCAGACTTTTGTAATATAATTTATTAGTCAAGCATAAGTTTCATAATAAAATTGAACGTTTTGTTTTATTACGTTGTTTTGAGTAATCGTAAAAAATCGCTCTCCGAGATTGTTTCAGATCTTCATGTTCCTGGGTCTGTCTGTCTGTCTGTCTGTTCGCAGAGTAGCTAAAAAATTACTTAATCGATTGGCTTGGTAACATTTTGGTAAAAACCCAATCTGACGAAACAAAATGGCGGCCTAGTGCAATGTTAAAAAAGTTATTATTAAAAAAGTGCTCATCCAATTTATCTCAAATTTGGCAAAAACATCAAGTATTATGTTGGAATCAACTGATAACATTTTGGTACGAATCCAAGATGGCGGATCAGAATAGCGCCATAATAAAATATTTAAAAATTCAGACTGAAAAACTGCTTAATCGTTTAATTCCAAATTGTGTGCCATAACTCTTGGTGGTATAGGGATCAACTAGTAAAATAGTGCCACTAATTCAAGATGGCCGAATAAAATGGCTGCCAAATAGAATATTTATAATCGTGAAAAAATTATCCTCTCAGGTTTTACACATCATTACATTTTAGCGTCCCTAGATACCAACAAATATGTTTTATCAATTATGTCGGTATGTCTGTCGCTCTGTCTGTCTGTCAGTTCGGGGCATAGGTTAAAGACTACTTACCCGATTGACCTTAAATGTTTATCAAAAATTAAGGGTCACATGGGGATGACCTGGTAATATTTTGGTAAATATCCAAAATGGTGAAACAAAATGGCGGCCTAGTGAAATGTAAAAAAAAATATTATTAAAAAACTACTTATCCAATTTATCTCAAATTTTGCACAAACATCAACTGGTAAAATTTTGATACGAATCCAGTATGGCGGAACAATATGTCGGCTTAATATAATATTATAAAAATTCAGCCTGAAAGACTACTTAATAGATTGACTTCAAATTGTGTTCGATAGCTAATTGTGGTATAGGGGTCAACTAGTAAAATTGTGGACTAATTCAAAATGGCGGATAGTAGTAGATTGTAGATGCGGATAGTAGATTGACTTCAAATTTTAGTTAAAAATTAAGGATCATATGAAAATGACCTGGTAATATTTTGGTAAAAATTCAGAATCTTGTTCCGGTCTAGTGAAAAGTTAAAAACATTATTACTAAAAAAAATAATTACCCAAATTTTGCACAAAAATCAAGGGTTACATAGGAATGAAATTTTTAGGATATTTTTGTAACAAAAGCTGAATATGCTAAATCCCTCAATACAGTATACACCTCACTTTCAAATACCCTTAAATATCTTTTAAATACTACTAAATACTTTTACTAGTACTGATCTTTTTAACATGCTTTCTTTTCTTTAAATACCTTTCAATACATGTTTAATAATTCCTTTAAATATCCTTGAGTATCCATTTTTTTCTCTTCGGAACTAGTGCAACAAAAAACACAATTAAAATTAAATAACAATATGTTGTAAAATGGCGGACATTTCTAAATGGGGATAGGCTTGTTAAAAATGAGGACCTCTGAACAGGAGACAACGAATGGTCTCTTTTTATAAGTATATCATATGAACAGAGGAGGTGTTGTTGAGGTGTAAAAAAGTTAGGTACATATCCTGATGCCATAAAATTGTGATATCATTGTCGTAGACACTTGATATTTTTTAGGGAACTATCTTTATATAAATATTTTTTAGGTTACACATCGGCCACTATATCTATGAAAGCGCCGAAGATAAAACGAATATTTGGCATGTCATTTTTGTCATGCAAGAGCAAGAGAAAAGAAGATATTTTTGAAAACCTCTAAGAGGGTGAAAATGAGCCAAAGGTTTTTTTTAGAATATTTCTTCAAATAAATGATTTCCTTAATGGATTGCAAAAATAAAATATCTTAAAATCAATTTATCGATCGTTCTAATTTTACCATTTTACTTTTAAGTTGGAGAAAAAGGATGAAATTTGATTATGCTTGTTTATTAAATGAGCTTTTAAAACGTTTCATTTGTTAAAAATTTTCAAAAATGATAATCAAAAAATATATTTTGAATTTTTCAAATAAATATCTGCCGTTAAAATTAAAATGTTCAAATCTGGCATGTGAAAAGAGTTAAAATATATTTTAGGGTTGAAAAATATTTCTTCAAGTAAATAGGATTTTCACAAATAAATTATTTATGAATCAATATCTGATTTTTTTCAAATTCCACCCTTAAATGAGTGCAAAATGTGTACCATTAAAGATAAAGTGTTCAAATTTGGTATGGATCTTCATTTTCTTATGTAGGTGTCCGATATAAGTCGATTTTTTGAAACTCGCCTCCTAAGAAGCTAAATAGGTAAGGGTTGAAATTTGTTTTCACTTACACCTGCAACTAATTTTTACAATTTAGAACGATAATTTTGTTCATGACTTTAAAAGAAAAATGTCTACCACTAGACATTTCTTCCCTTTTACTAGAAAAATCTAGATTTCGAGTAAAAAGGGGGAAAATGAAGAAACCTTTTTTACAATGACAAAATTATCTAAAATCAATTTCTAGAATTTTCGAAATACCACCTGTATGGGAATGAAATGTGATTTGACTTTATATACAATATCTCTTTAATTAAACGAGATTTTATAACGATTAAAAATTAATATTATTTAGAAATTTATTTCCGGATTTTTCGAAATTTCTCCTAAAAGATATTGAACTGTGTTTTTTATTTTTTTTTCAAAAACTCTTCAACTTAGTGAGATTTTAAGCCAATTATTTTTTCAATGACCCCTAAAAATAATTATCTAAAAACAGATTTATGGATTTTTCGAAATTCCAGTCCTGAAGAGATGAAATGTGTTTTTACTTTTTTATGATATCTTTTTAACTAAATGTAATTTTAAGAGAATTTCTTTGTCAATGGCTTTCAAATATATCATCTATATACCATTTCTGGATTTCTCGAAACATATTTTTAGTTTTTTGCAAACTCTTGAAGCAAATGAGATTTTAAGATGATATTTCAAATATCAAAAATCGAAATGTCACTAATAAGGAATAAAAATATGTTTTGAGGTTTTTTTCTTTGGTAGAAATAACATTAATTTGATTTTTGTGTTAAAAGTATTTTTAATAGTTACTGAAAACCTGTTTCAGAATAATTTAAACCTTTATCTATTGATTTTGAATTTTTTTTTGCTCAAAATTAATAATTATCGCGTGCCGAGACGGCTTGGTTGACAATAAAAATGGAAATCTTTTTGTTAAAATTGACAAACGTTTTAGGGTTAAATTTAAGACATTTTTTTCATAATCAAATTTGGCATATTGGTCCTTCTAAAAAATAAAAAATACAGAACTCCATAAAACTAAATCACCATATTTATTTGACCCATAAAAACTGAGCCCCATTTCAAATGTTTTAACTCAAAACATAAAATTAGTTACCTTCTTAGTTCTTATAAAAAATTATTGTTTGGCAGGTTATTTTCCTTTCTTTCCAAAATGTAACAATAAATCTAATAAGCATTTATCTTTTGGAAGTCTGGAGGAAATCATTATTAAAATTATAACCAAATATAAAAGTGTAGTAGCTGGTCTCTTTTTTCTCCGTTTGTTATAAAAGCTAAATGCTTTTGAAATATATTTTTTTTTGTTTTCAGGTTACTGCTTCATCTCTATAGGGCTGCCTTGTATATTGGAAAAAAATGTTTTATATACAAAATTATAAAGAAACTTAACCTCTATTATTGTTTTCTCAGCAATCTAAATGCTTCTGAAATATATCTTTTTAATTTTCAGAGAACTATTTCATCATCCTAGGACTACCCTATAAAGTTAAAAAATATTTTTATACACAAATAAAAATTAAATAAATTTGTCGTGTTTCACTGTCTTATAAGAAATTTAAATACTAAATAAATTAGAAAGTTGATGATGGACGCCCGAATCCGAAACATCGGACTGAAAAACTACAATCACCAATTTGTAGAGAAGCAAAAGTGACAATGATGAAGTGAAAATTATTTTCATCTGTCATTTCAACTATGCCTACAATTTTAGAACAACTAAAAAAAACAAAAATAACTTTTATGGTTTTTCTCTCATTTTCGGTTTAATTGAAAAGACAGATGAAAATAATTTTGACTTCATCTTTGTCACTTCTCCCCTACAAATTAATGAGGTTAGTTTTTCCATCCGACGTCTCGGATTCGGGCGACCATCATCAACTTTCTTAATTTAAATACGGACCTAGATTTTTTATTTCATTATTCGATACCTTTTATAACCTTAATTAAATTAGGACAAGAAAAGTCATATCATAGTATTTGATATTTTTGAGAAAATCCGTATTATTTGAAGAATTACGAAAAAACACCATTTAGTGACCACTGATAGAATTATTACGGTAGAGTTAACAACTCTACGTGAAGAGCAGAAAAAAGCGTCTTTTTCTCATCAACTTCAATGTAATCGGTTCACCCAAAACAGATGTAAACGTTTGAAAGAAAAAAGTTTGAGGTTCTCCCACCACCTTATTAATGAAAATAGAAAAAAGATAAATAACAAAAAGTTACATAATTGCCTGAACAATACAATGCTTATATTTTCGACAAACCTTAATTAGGAAAATTCAAGAGAAAATCGGCATTTCCATTTTTGTTAGTTGTTGTTACGCCTCCTAGCGACTATTTTTCGAACTTGAAAATAATTTCCAGCAATTTTGCTTGGCCGATTTGCCCATAAATATTTTTTTCCCATAATTGTGTGATCAACGGTTATCGAGTTATGGCCGGAGGCCATTCTTAATTGAACATCCGGTAAAATCCTCGTTTAAAAAGATCCGCTTGTGTAAGATACTGTTTTAACACTAGTGCTTAAAAATATAAATTTTTTTCGATGGGATGCTTAATAGCATATCACTTCGAGACTAAACTTGCAATCGGTATGTCAACATTTCGACACAGTTATACAAAAGTACGTTATGTTTCACTATAGTTTGAAAATTACAACAAAACAAATAAACAAAACTAAATTTTTCTTGAGTTAATAATAACATTTCGATTTTTCTTGAGTTAATAATAACATTTCTATTATGTAAAATGACAAACCTAATGTAATTGTATTTGTTAACACTTGAATACCCATCTTTCTTCTTAATGTGACAGGAGATTTGTAAATTCTTGGCAAACCCAGAAAAATCTGGCATTATGTCCCAACACAAATTCGTTTATATTATATATTTCCAGACACATACGAGGTGTCCACTAATTAATGGCACACAGCAAAACACATTATATAAAAATATTAGAATTTAATTAAATTTATCTATATTCAAAAGTTCATAATATCAAAGATACAGGGTATCAAATTTCAAAGTTTATTTTCGATTTTTTAAAATATCTTTGGAAAAAACCAATGTTTTTTTATAGGGCTTGACTTGTCGCGTACGTTTATAAGCTCTCAACTTTTTTACGCCTTAGTGTATTAATGCTTTGAAGGAAAATAAAGCTATACCTTATAATAATACCTACTTAAATGTTGCCAAAATATTCCATAATATTGTGCGACCTTACAATTTAACTACCAAATTGGGAAGGGTTTTTTTTTATAGATAATGAGGAATAATTAAATTGTTCATAAATTTCTATTTTATTAACACTAATATTTTTACTGAGATACATATTATTCCATTTTAATCATAGAGAAACAATAACTAATAATAAAATTTGTCAGTTTTCGGTAATAGCTGTTCAAAGTGATTTCTCTTTACTACAATGCACTTTTATAGTCGTTTACTGAACGACCGCCTAATTTTGAAAAATAACTATCAATTTCGAAGCGACTACTTAGCATTAACAATGTTTTGCTATAATATCTCTTGAGCATTCACTGTTTCTTCTTACACCAATGATTCCATATGTCCCCAAACACAAAAATCAAGTGGAATGGAATAGGGGATTCCAGCCGGCCAAAGTATATGGCTCCCAGGACCTATCCAGCGACTGGGAAAATCGGCATTCACCTAATCTCTGATAAATGTAGGTAAGTGTGCCGATCCCCCATTCTTACATATTTTGTCGTAGCTACAAAGGTCGTCTAAATAATCGGGTAACTGTATTTGAAGAAAAATTAAGATCAATACTCTTTTTCTCTACAAAGTTGGCATTGCTGATAGCTGAGTCAAGGCCATCTCGAATTTGAATCCGGTCACAACTCAAAATTGAAAAAAAATTGCGAAATGTAATTATCACTTTTGGCATGCATTCATTATACAACTTAAAAAATGTTCAACAGTAAATAACTGCTTACAGACAATACTTTTTACTTCCCTCGTAAAAGGGATGTATTGTAATAGTGAAAAAATAACCTTCCGAGATTTTTTAAAATATCTTCGTTTCAGATGCCGAAAAATATGTTTTCTCAATTACGCGCCGGTCTGTCTGCTCGCAGCATAGCTAAAAAACTACTAAACCGATTGACTTCAAATTTTGGTCAAAAATTAAGGGTTATATGGAGATAACCTGGTAATATTTTAGTAAATATCCGATATAGCAAAACAAAATGGCGGCCTATTGAAATATTAAAAAAATAATTTCTAAAAAACTACTTATTCAATTTATCTCAAATTTTGCACAAAAATCAAGTATTATGTAGGAATCAAGAACAAATTTTGATAAGAATCCAAGATGGTGGAACAACTAGTAAAATGGTGGTACTAATCCAAGTTGGCGATACAAAATAGGGGAGAATAGGTTTTATATAACCTCACGTTTTAGCGTCCCTAGGCGCCAAAAAAATATGTTTTATGAATTTCGTCGGTCCGTCTGTCGCTCTGTTAGTTCGCGGTATAGCTTAAAAACTACTTATCAGATTGACTCCAACTTTTAGTCAAAAATTAAGGTTCGTATGGAGATGACCTGGTAATATTTTAGTAGAACTCTAATATGCCGGAACGAAATGGCGGCCTAACGAAACGTAGAAAAATTATCACTAAAAAAACAAATTATCTAATTTACCTCAAATTTTGCAAAAAAATCAGGTGTTATATTATATGAGCTAATAACATGTTGAAACGAATATAAGATAGCAAAACAAAATGGTGTCCCAATAAAATATTTAAAAAATGAGCCTATAATTAGAATACTTATTAAAAATTTTGTGCAAGCATTAATAAAATTGTGGTATAGAGATGCACTGGTAAAGTTGTAGCACCAATTCAAGATGGCGGAGCAAAATAGCGACAATTTTTTTTAATCTTATTCAGAAAAATTAAATGTGATATAGGGATAAACTGGTATGAAATCAAAATGACGTAACAAAATGGCGGTGTGTCTATGTAAAGGGAAGTATTGTATTGTGAAAAAATCCTACCCTCCGCGAGTTTTTCAGATCTTCAGGCTTCGGGGTCTCTAGATGCCGGAAAACATGTTTTCTCAACTCTGTCGATCTATCTGCCTGACTGTCTCTTCGCGGCATAGCTAAAAAACTACTTACCCGATTGACTTCAAATGCTGCTCAAAAATTAAGTTATATGGGAATGTGCTGGTAATATTTTGATAAAAATCCAATATGGCAAAAAAAATGGCGGCCTTGTCAAATGTTAAAAAATTATTCCTGAAAAACTGCTTATCCAATTTACCTCAAATTTTAGCTAAAAACTACTTACACCATTAACTTTAAATTTTGGTCAAAAATTAAGGGTTATGTGGGGATGACCTGATATTATTTTGGTAAAAATCCAATATGATGGAACAAAACAAAATGGCGGCCTAATAAACTATTTAAAAAATTAATTTTAAATTTTGGGCATCAATTACGTGTGATATAGAGATAAACCCGTAAATTGTGGTACGAATTTAAGACCGAGAAACAAAATAGCGGCGAAATAAAATGTCTAAAAAATCAATGCAAAAAACCTTCTTATTCAACTTAATATCTTGCAGCAAAATTGAATGTGATACAGGCATTAACTGGTACGACTTCAAAATGACGATACAAAATGGCTGTCTTAAAAAAATCAGTGTAAAAAATGTGGCATAGGTAGAAACTGGTAAAATATTGGTATGAATCTGATATGGTGGCATAAAACGTCGGGCTATAAAAATGTTTCAAAAGAGAGTATACTAAATGAACAATTTGCGGAAATAAATTGGGTTACACTTTACTATTCCTAATGAAAGGAAAGTCATAACGAGGGTAGTTCCGGGTAAAGAAAATTTGCCAATTTTTTGAAATATAGTGCACAAAATAGAAAAAAATATTATAAAATAGTCGTTTCGTAAGACATTTAACCCTACTCCCCTTTTGTTTTCTAATATAGGGCTCGTGCTATAAAATCAGATCTTATGAAACTAGTGTTTTAATATACTTTTCTATTATATAAGAATGACCAACCTAATTTAAATGTATTTGTTAACACTCGAATACCCATCTTTCTCCTTAATGTGACACGAGATTTGTAAATTCTTGGCAAAAAGTCTAGGAAAAATATTTTGACACAAATTCCTTTATGTTATATATTTTAAAACATGTATAATAAAGAAAATATAAGACGCCTAAGTGACTTGAAATGTACAATTTCTTACAAGCAGACACATTCAGCAAGCAAAGGTTAAAAATACAAGCAGTTTTTCCTCAGGTTATATATTAAAAGCAGCTCAATATGCGGAGAAAATAATGAGAGATCTTTGGTTGAAAAGGAAAAAACGAGAAAAATTAATGATTGATACTACACTAGTAACATTTTATAACAAATATAAAATTCTACAAGGTTAGCCGAAAGCTGACTAGAGTATAAAGTATTATTGCTACAATTGCATGTCTAGAGTAAAAAGCAATCGCAGTGTTATTTGTGCTTCTTTCACTTGGAAGTATGAACTACCAGGACCTTATTCCAATAGATTCAAATTTCCTGTTGTGGCAGCGTGTCTAATGGGATATTTATTTGTGTAGAGGCTTTCTACATTAAAACTTGAAAAATTATATTCTGTTACAATCTGAAGTTTGAATAATGTATACAAAATACATAGAACCTTTAACAAATGAATCCCACTAAGTCTAGAAGCATAGAGACTACAAAATATTCAACCTTTAGATCGTAAGTACGATTCATTTAACATAGAATAACATTCAGTGTTCCGATCTCGTGAAGTAAAGTTCCCTGAAGATGTCTCGGGCAATCGAAACGCGAAACGTTGGAAACTGATTCCATTTTGCCACGGTCTAATCCCAAAGAACCATGATCCCTTAATATACGCTTCATTTGTTAAAAATTCTAACCATTTTTAAGGAAAAAAATATAAATTATGAATTAACTTTTAATAGTTTCTCCTAATAAATGTTGCAAAAATCACCGCACCCCCTTTAGGTTTTTAGAGATCTTCACGTTTTTGGATGCACAAAAAACATGTTTTCTTAATTCCATCGCACTGTCGTCTATCTGTGCGCAGCATAGCTCAGAAACTACTTATCCGACTTCAAAACTAATTATCACGATTGCAAAACAAAATGATGGCCTGGTGAAATGTTAAAAAATGATTACTAAAAAACTATTATTACCGAATTTACCTGAAATTTTGTACACAAATCAAGTATTACGTATAAATCAATTAAGTATTCGTAAAATTTTGGTGCGAAGCCAGGATTGCGAAAGAGAATGGCTGTTTGATAAAATATTTTAAAAATCGACATGAAGAAAAAACTACTTATTAGATCGATTTCAAATTGTGCAAGAATTAAGCGTGATATAGAGATGAACTGGTAAAATTGTGGTACGAATTCAAGATGGCGAAACAAAATGCCGGCCAAATAAAATGTTTGTTCCCGTACAAAAATCGTCTCCAATGTTCTACATAGCTTCAAGTTTTAGTTTTTCTAGTTGTCCAAAAACATGTTTTTCTCAATTCCGCCGGTCAAAGACGCCGGTCAAAGTGGGCATAGCTAAAAAACTACTTACCCGATTAACTTTAAATTTTGGTCAAAAATTAGAGGTCTCATGGGGATGACCAGGTAATATTTTGATGAATATCGAACATGGCGAATTAAAATACTTACCTGGAGAAGTGGTACAAAAATTTTGACTAAAAAACTATTATCTAAACTGGCACAAAAATCAAGTGTTACATAGAAATTAACTGATAACATTTTGGTATGAATCCAAAATAGTGGCGTAGATAGAAACTGGTTAAATATTGGTACGAATTCACTATGGTGGAACAAAATGGAACCCATCAAGATTATTTGGAAAGACATTATATGTATGTGTTACTAAATGACTATGTGCTAAATTGGGTCACACTATTCCTAGGAAAAGAAAGGATTTATAACGAAAGAAGTTCCAGGTAAAGGAAATTTCCCGATTTTTTATTTTATATTTAAATGGTTTTCCGAAAATAAATTGTAATTCTTCCAAAAAATCCCATTTAATTCATTCTATTTTTGTCTCTCTTATAAAAACGGTAATGTTAAGAAATTATACTCCCGTTTAAATTAACCCGTACAAGTTAACCTTTAGAGGTATTGAATACAAAAGTTTAATGGTTTTCTCTGAAACGTCAAAATTTTCTAAAAAAATAAACAAATGGCAATTGGAGAATAAAAATATGATCATCGACTTTGTTATTTTAAATGGAACACCCTGTATAATGTTTTAAAAAAATGGCCTCTTCTTATAAAAATACCAGGTTGAATTTTTTTTTTCTAAGACAACCTACAAATCTAACAGAAACCCTGTCATAAAAAGCAATGTGTGTGAAAGAGAGAGAATATCCACAAAAGTAGTCATTAGAAAGGAATACACTACCTAGCAGAGTTCTTGTCAATTTTCTCGGTTTTCTTTAAAGAGGTATCAAATCGGGTATTTTCATAATCAGCAACGATATTTTGAAATAATGTTAGTCGTTGCTCATTTTTACCTTCGTCGTAAAAGGGAAGTATTGTAATCGTGAAAAAAATCACCCTCGGATATTTTTTCAGACCTTTACGTATTATTAACAACTATGTACTATGTAGTTAGTCAAACTAACACATAGTAACCCACAGTTATCTAAACTGTATTGCTTTTCCAAAATCCATAAACCTGGGAAGTCCATGAGACCTATTGTTTCAGCTGTTGGATCACCAACGTACAATATTTCAAAATGGTTAGTAGAAGAATTCAGCAAATTAAACATCTCGTACGATAACTTTGAGGTGACTAACTCGTTAGAATTCTTAGATAAAATTAGAAATGTTCACTTAAAAGAAGGTGAAATTTTAATATCTTTTGATGTAAGTTCATTGTTTCCTAGTGTACCCATACTACTAGCTTTAGAATACCTAAAGGAACTACTTAAAATCAATAATTTGAAGAAATAAATTATTGATCTTTCCTTCTCACAAAATTATGTATGAATCAAAATTTTTTTCAGTTCAACAATAAATATTATAAACAACTTGAGGAAACTGCGATGGGCAATTGCTTCTCTCCGTTCCTTGCAAATTTGTTTATGGGTAGATTAGAAACCCAATTCAAAAAAGAACTCAAGTATTTCAAGGGTGTGGTATAGATACGTAGACGATATATTTGCTATTTTTGATACTAAAACAGAAAATTTGGATACTTTCTTAGAAGCATTAAACAATAAATATCCTTCCATTAATTATACGTACGAAAAGGAGAACAATGGGCAATTACCTTTTCTCGACACATTAGTTGCTAGAAATAACGATAAATTAGAATTTGATATTTATAAGAAATTTATTAATACTGACAGGTATATATTATCCGACTCATTTCATTGCCGTCAACACAAAATGGCACACATTAGTCTGTTCCATAGAAATAACGATAAATTAGAATTTGATATTTATAAGAAATTTATTAATACTATACGACATAGGTATATATTAAACCCTCAAAGTCGACTCATTTCATTGCCGTCAACACAAAATGGGCACATTTAAGCATTTCATTGTAAATAATCTTAAGTTAATTAAAAATGTATCATTCATGGTAAGAAAGCACTAAATAAAGACAGAGGGTCTATTCCCTATCAAAAAAATCGTATACCTAGGCAAACAACTCGTTCAAAATACAGATTACAGAAGAACTTGAGCACGTACTAAAGAACTGGTACTGGTAAATTTACAACACTCAGTAGGCGTGTCGATATTGACAATCGATTCCCGATGCACTTGCTTGCTTTCGCATCTGTATCAGGTTAATTTGTGGAGCATTGTCTGATACAACTGCATGTTTCCGAAAAATTTTAGTACAGTTTCAAATTTCAAATATTTTATATTTCAAACTGGGTAGAATCGTAAATACAATACTAAAAATAAATAAAACCAAAACATATACAACACTTTTATAAAAGTCCAATCTACATACCTCTTTTTAATTACCCCATTTCACAAAATGTTGTTATTTAAAAAAAAAATTACAACAAACTAATTAAAACACTGAAATTAAGTGGACAACATCACAACTCGAGAGGTGACTGCCAAAATCTGCAAAACTAATATTGAATAATAAGCAGACAAACATGGCAGGACGTAACCAGTCTACTAGATTTTACTTCTTAATTATTTAGAGACGTTAAATAACCTTATATTTGTTGCTAGTGTCGAAAGAATCCTACTTTTTAGTAACTAGAATTACATTAAAGGGTTTATTTTAACACATTTATCTTGATTTAATCAATATTTCTGATTATTTGACATTTTGTTTAATATTTACATAACAGATAATCAGGAGCATGCACTCTGTAGGATTAAGTTAGGGGAATTTACACGGAAACTGACACTGACATGATTTAGCGTTGGGACAACAGATTTTTTTTTGGTGACAATTTTTTGCAAACTGCTGGCATTCTGACATCATTTATGAAATTGCGATGGCATTAAAACATTACTTAAGACAGTAGTTTACCCCCTTTGAGTAATCGAACTTAGAAGAAGGAGATCCTGCGACATTGATATAAAGATCCGACTAAAAAAAAAACACAATTTTTTATTATTTATTTCTAGACAATGGAAGACAATACTAACCTCTAAAAGAAGAGTTGTTTTATTATTTTTTTAGTCTAATTAAAGAGTTGCAACTTAATTTTTAAATGCCAATAAATTTAATGTCATTTTCTCTAATAATAAATCAGTTGATTAAAAAGCAATTAGCAGGTAAATTTAATTAATTAAAATCGATTAAATTCACCGGCAAATTGAAAACTGAACAGAACAGACAGCGGCCACGGGCCATTATCATTGCTTTGATATTCTAAAATCCAGTGAAAAATTTATTCACGCCATTTATAGATGAATTAAATTACTTGTAATGGGAATTCTGTAACTGTAATGGAAACCATCGTCTGGCACCTTTTCGATTGAAAAACAATGCGAGGGTGTATATATTTACAATGAAACTATGTTATTTATAAATGGCTGATTTTTAGAGGTGTGATTACTAACACAACAATAGGTAATAAAAAATAACCAGACGCTTTTGTTAGAACAAAGGGTACGCCAGACGTTGAAAGATTTTATCCCAAGAAATTAGGAATTTGCTAAAAAAACAACAAACGACTGACAATTGTGCATTTCCTTTTTTGAACAGTAGATTTTAGAATTTTTTTTTGACATTTGACGCAGCCAAATTTGGTAACTGTAGGTCGGGAAAAAATCTTTTTATAGGTCAATCGTAGAGAATAAATGGCCCCTTCTTTTAGTAAAAATATTATTTCGGTGGAACATATAATAAACCATCAGCGGCGACCGATAGGGGCACTTTTTCGAAACATCCATGATTCAAAATGCAGGTCGCTATGGTTAATTTTTCAAAGAATATATTTTTTTGCGGCTTTTATCTCCAAAAATCTCTACCAAGCTTGTTAACGGGCAATATCACACAGAATGTTTTATAAAAAAATTAAAGAGGGGTAAAAATAGGGCAATTTTGAAAACATTTTGCGGAGTCGAAACCCCAACCATTTTGGTAAGGTGATGAGGGTTCGATTGGAAACATATAAGAGATTTAAAATCAATATAGGATGCCTATAACTCGAAGGCCGGAAAAGCAGTCGATTAAAAAAAAGTTTTTGCCCTTTCAGTGTTCACACATTTCACTTTTTTTTTTGAAGAGACCAATGAAGGGCAGGAATACCACGTCGACAAAATTACTCCGGTTTATACAGTTTTTACCATTTAGAAATAAAATTTCAATATTTTTTTTATTATTTCAACTAGTGTTTACATTCGGCCCTGTAGCATCTGAACGGTTGTTCCTAGGTGAATGAAGTAAATGCATAAAACTTCTACATTTTATCTAGAGACTGGTGTAAAATTCAGCTCGATCGGTGTTACGGGTGAATTTTAAGACATTCCTGAATTGTATTCTTTGATCCTTCGTAGAGTCGTATAGGTACCTCGTGGGTACCTATGCCATTAAACATGTCAAAAGTTCCGCCTTTTTACTACAAGACATGGATTCACATTTTTAAATTCGAAACCGGAATGTTGAGTAAATTCTAGTTTTGAATAAAAATTAACTCATTTTGCATTTTTTAAGAAATGAATACACATACCAAAAATGGATAAATTTCCTTTACCCTTATTATAAACATCTCCTTTTAATAGGAATAGTGAAGTGTGATCCAATTTAGTTCAGTAGATGGTATTTTGGCACACATGTTTTATTAAACATTTTTATATATTATATAACAGATAATCAGACCCCATTTTGTGCCATTATATTGGATCCCTACCAATATTTTACCAGTTTGAATGAAGTAGTTTTTAGATGGACACAAATCGCAATTTTGTTACGTCATGTTGAATTCGCACCAGTTTATGCTTATATCAAATTTAATTTTTCTCCAAAATTTACAGTCAATTTAATAAGAAGATTTTTTTACCTTAATTTTTTTTGAACATGTTATTTGGCCGCCATATTGTTCTGCTATCTTGAATTCGTAACACAACTTTACTAGCTTATCTCTATATCACACTTGCTTTCACAAAATTTTAAATTAATCTAATAAGTAGCTTCTTCAGACTGGTTTTTTAAATATTTTATTAGGCCGCCATTTTGTTTTGCTGTCTTATATTCATACCAAAATGTTAGAAGTTAATTCCTATGTAACACTTTACTTATTTTTTTTTGCAAAATTTGAGGAAAATTGTATAATTAGTTTTTTTTTAGTAATAATTTAACGTTTCACTAGGGCGCCATCTTGTTCCGGCATAATGAATTTTTACCAAAATTACCAGGTCATCCCCATATATGCCTTAATTTTTCATTAAAATCTGAAGTAAATCTAATGAGTAGTTTTTACACTATGCCGCGAACTGGCACAAAGATAGACAAACCGACAGATGCACCTACGGAATTTATAAAACATATTTTTAGGCATCTAAGGACGCTAAAACGCGAAGATATGTAAAACCTCACAGGGTGATTTTTTCAGATTACAAAAATTTAATTGGCCGCCATTTTGATCCGCCATCTTGAATTAGTACCACACTTTTACTAGTTCCCCTCTATACTACAATTAGTTATGGCACAAAATTTGAAATTAGTTCATTAAGTAGTTTTTTCGGGCTGAATTTTTAAATATTTTATTAAGCCACCATTTTGTTCCGCCATCTTAGATTCGTACCAAAATTTTACAGGTTAATTTCTACATGATAATTGATTTTTGTGCAAAGTTTGAGATAAATTGTATAAGCACTTTCTTTGTAATAATTGTTTTAACATTTTGTTTTGCCAGATTGGATCTTTACCCAAATGTTATCAGGTCATTCCCACACGGCCCTTAATTTTTGACCAAAATTTGAAGTCAATCGGGTGAGTAGTTTTTTAGCTATGCCGTGAACAGACAGACAGGGGACCCTAAAACGTAAAGATTTGAGAAAATCTCGGACTGTGATTTTTTCACAATTACAATACTTCGCTTTTATGAGGGAAGTAAAAACATAGAAATATCAGGAACACAGCCCAAATAAAATGTTCGCAAGTATTTAATGCTATATTTTGTATAAGATATGAAGGTAGTTATAAAACAAAATAATAAATATATGTATGATTTGGAGATTTAAAGATATGTAGTACATATATTTGAACGTTTTTGTTTTAATTATAAAGGGATTTCTCACTTTGAAGTGATAGTAAGTAATGTTTACTTCTTCCAATAAGGGATGTTACAGTACATTGATTCGAAATAGTTGCTTTCTTCGAATTATTTTTTTCATTTTTATACGATATTTAAGTAATAATTTTCCAGTAATCGCCGGATTCAACAGCAACTTTAATGTATTTTTTAGATTAAGTAGGTACTGGACTGGGGGTATATAGATTCGCCACTTTTTTAATTTCAGAAGGCTATGCTGATACTGACTGATAATCATTATCAAAAAATTAACATATATATATATATATATATATATATATATATATATATATATATATATATATATATATATATATATATATATATATATAATTTTCGTTAACCTTTCACAGCTCTCGATTCAGAATGCTTTAAACAAGTAATACTCTCGATACCTACTATCCATGATCTTCTATCTTCGATAGAAGATCCTGTGAGGGTCGTCTTAGACTTCGGATTTTTAAATCACACACTGTATTTTATTACATATCCCGAATCTACGAATAATAATTATAAGAGAAGCAATTCGTAATAGTTCTCTTATAACAATAATTATAGTATTTCGTACTTGACCGATAGGCCGCAAACTACTCTTAATTCATTTTACGGGCACGAAAACTTTCTTTGTTCATAATTAATTATAAGTTGTATTATGTACCAGCCATATACTATAACTATACTCAAAGAATTGACGTTTGAAAATAGACATTTTCGCACTTTGGGAGGCTGTAAAATATCAATGGTTTAACTAAGATTCAACTAAATTGTACATTCCTATATAAGTTGTTTTTTAACTTTCTAAATTGTACATTCCTATATAAGTTGTTTTTTAACTTTAGGATGACTTACATTTTTTTTTAATAGAGTAACTGGACTAAATCTATCTTAGTACCATAGGAAAGACCATAAAAAAGTGGTGTGCAATCCATCTCGCTCTAAGTAAAATCCTTTAGATTTCACAGCCTCTCAAACTTTAAATATCTCAATTTTCAGAAGGCATTATTTCGAAACCACTTGAATTTTGGTATCGGGTATATTACTTAAAAAATGTTCAAAATTATCCGTAGAATCGGAGAATAATTATAATATACAGAGTATTTCATTTAAGACCTGAAGTTGCTACCTATTATACCGGATTTTTGTAATATCCTGTATAAATAAAAATATAAAAAAACGCTGTCTCTATAGCCCAGGCTTTAAATAGTAAGCCAATGCCCAGGAACTTTGGATTTAAATTTTTTTTCTATATGTAATAGCTACCGAGGTATCAAAGAATAACACATTAAATGGACACCCGGTATAACAACCATTATCTACCAAACAGTAAAATAATTAAATAAATGCTACCTACTTAAAATACTTCCAAAATCCCAATATTCGGTAGAGGCGCGAAGCACGTTCGCAGATGAAAGTAGTTGACTTACAAACCCACTTACGATAATAATTTGGAATTAGAACTTACCTGTGTGTGGTCTTGTATAATATTATGAACGATACGTCGTGTTATTCCCAGATTATTTGAAATTTGACATATACTTACATGAGGATTGAATGAAATATACGCAAGAACATTAATAATGTTTTCCTTTGAACGGTTTCTTCGAGGCCTTCTCTGTGAAGGGTAATAGATATAATTGCCTGTTAAGCGTCTAGCTAATTCACAATGCCATCTTCTAGAATACTTTATGGCATATATTCTTGCGTCAATAGTTTCGTTTTGGAAACATTTTAACACGAAAAATTTATTTACGCAAGCCACAAAATCTAAAATGGAACTTTTATGACTTGCCATTGCTTTTTTGTTTCATATCCACCGCCTACTTGTATTTTTGGACCCTTAAAATAATGTTCCTGGTTTATGCGTTAAATTAGTGAAGAAGGATACCTGGTCTGAAACTTAATAATACTTTTAAAAACCAGTAGGAAATGACTTTTTGTAGCCGATTCTTACAAAGTCACAATTATTTGTTTACAACTCCAGTTAGAATCAAAATATCAACTTTGTGGTTTACGTAATTTTCTTGTTTTTTTTTTGTGCTCTTTATGACTGGTCTATAATAAATATATCGTGTCATTTGAAATTTCTAAGAAAACAAACTAAATCTGTGATTTCGTCAGAAAGCGCCATCTAGCGATCGGCGAAGAAAAACATAATAGACTAAGCTTGATAGGCCATTTAAAAGTCCAATAAATGCGCTTTTCAACGAGACCATGCTTGTCCAAATCCGTGATCCGAAACGAAGTTATGAACTTTTTTGCAATCAAGCTTCCGCCTCCTCCCATTTTCTATTTGACGAGCTAAGGAAAAAAAAATACAATTTTTTTATTGCTTATCATAGTTATGCCCTCTAGCTGTCTTCCTAGAAACTTGAAAATAATTTCCAGTAATTTTTCTTCGCCATATTTACTACATACATTTTTTTCCCGACTCTGTACAGTATTCAGTTCCTGAGATATCGCCGGCGAGCATTTTTAATTAGACACCCTGTACATATGTGTTTCACGGCAATTTGATTTCGGGAATCATGGGCATAGACATTGTATATTTTTAAGGAGTATTAACATAACAATCAAACTGAAAATAGATATAATTGTGGTAATTGTTATGACACACAATTGAGGAAATGTGGATACAGGATTTTTTTCGATTACCTATATTTAAAAACAAAATACATATTTCCAAAAACAACGAAAAACATGAAATTTATATATTTTTTGTACATAAAATAATTTGTTTGATTGTACAAAGTAGCTGGGATTAAATCCCGGAACATCGAAAAAAAAAAGAAACAATATTGACATTTAATAACTTTTATTATATTAAGTTAAAACGAACAAATTAGCCGAAAACACTTCTTAACAAAATTAAACATGTGGGTAAATGTAAATACAAACAAAAGTTTACGAAATACAAAAAAATACCGCAAAAATATTAGTGTAACCTTGAAGGTATTTCGTTACATAAAAATCCTGGGGAAGAAAAACATTTTTCAGATTCCATACTTTTGGGATGAAAAGTTATTAAAATTGTTCAAACGAACACTTTCTTTAACTACAGTTTTAGTCTGTCCTTTTGGAGGCATATTACGTTTATTATTTTTTCGCTTACTCTACAACAGGCAAGATAAAACTGACCATATGAAAGATATGAAATTCATTAACAGTTGATAAACATTAGCCTTGAGAATTAGTTTTTATCGTTATATCCTTTAAAACCAAAGGGAGAGTGGCGTAAAAGAATTACTAGAATGCCTTAAAAGGTTTTAAAGTATTATTTATATTTCCATTGTTATAGAACCTCGCAAACAATGTATATAATAATGTAAATCTTATAAACATATTTTTTTTTTCACGACATTTATAGGCATATATATGACTTTTTTTCTCTTGTTCCTGGCTTCCCTTATATTGCTATCTGCTGGGATTGTGATATCAATAATTCTTGCACATTCTTCCTTTTTATTAAAGACCAGGATATCAGGCCTGTTATGTTGGATCTCCCTGTCCGTGATTATTATTCTGTCCCAGTACACCTTCGCATCGTCATTTTCAAGGCAGTCCACGGGTAACTACTTATAATAGGGTACTGTTTCACCTACCAATTTAAATTTTTTGCAGACAGCTTGATCCACTCTCTTGGCAACATCATCGTGTCGGTTCTTGTGTTCTCGTGGGGCCAGATAAGAGCTTTTAGACGAGAGGTGATAAATAGTTTCAGTTACACAATATACATCGGTCAATAGGAAAGTCCTGCCTGAGGCTGTATTTCCTATAATTCCATATTGCCATCACTTGATCCTGAATAGCTCCAATAAACCCTTCTATTTCCAGCATGAGATGTCCTTGTGTGATGTATAGCGTTAACAATGTTATATCTACTTCTGAGCTCAGCTGAGAACAGCTGGAAATCTTCCATGCAGTTCTTTGTGTTTCCAACCGTCTTCCAACTCCTTAAAATAACGTTTGTTTGATGTTATAGGTGCGGTGTTCCCTGCGAGGTTCAGCGGGGAGAGATTGTCATCTAGGGAAGCGATAGTTTGGTAAACCACGCTGCTCTGCTAATTTTAGGTAAGTAAAATTTTTTTATTTCTTTTGCATGCACTTGTTTTGCAACTCTTTTTTCCTTTGCAGGTACCCTTGTTTACCGATGAGTTGTGATGGTGCAACCGATATTTCATAAAAGTAGTCCTAATCAATCTATCCAGCCCCTCCAGTTCTATAGGACTCCACTGCAACAGGCAAGACCCAAGCATTAATAGCTGCCACATTTGACCCAGAATACAGCTCCATGTTGAGGACTATTTTCAGCCGTTTCCTTAAAACTGCTTCTATTTGCTTTTTGATAGGCGTGTGTTCAATGTCCAAGGCTTGCTGTAAGCCAATGTATTTGTACCTTTCACTTGCAGGGAGTGGTGAAAAGACTGAAGAATCTATCAGAACTAGATCTCGGACTTCCTGTATCCTTCCTGCCTTGACAGCAATATAGGAGCATTTTTCTACTCCGAAACTCGAATATACGAATGAATCTTGTGCACGAAGATACCAGTTCCAGTTGCCCTCTTAGCTGTTCAAACTTTGCAGCACATACACCTTGAGATCGTCCATGTACAACAGGTGGCTAATTTTCAGAGTAGGGCGTGTGCGTAGTATGTATTCATAAGAGCTGGATTCCAACATGCTGCTCAGTGGGTTTATTGCCAAACAGAAGCATGGAAGTCTAAGGCTAATGCCCTAGAATATACCACGACCTACCCTTAGACCCGGAATCGTGTAATGCACTCTCCCAACACTTACGCTGAGGTAGGTTTCCCACTGTGCCATCAAGTTTCGAAGACACGATATTAGTTGTCCATTTATCTTATAGATATTCAGCACCTTGAGCACCGTGGAACCGAATCAAAGGCTTTTCGGAAGTCTATCCAGGCTACCGCAAAGTTCCTTCTGTTTTGTTTGGCATGATTCGATATTATAGAATCCAGGATCAACCACTCCTTACTGCCTCAGACGTTAGGTCTACATCTAATGCCTAGCGAGAATTTTGTTGTGGTCTAGGTGCGTGCTTATCTTTTGTTCAATGGCTCCAGTTAATAATTTATATATTACTGGCAGGCACGTTATCGATCTATAGTTCTGGGATTTGTCTACATCGCTGTTCTTTGGGTGTAGGTAAGTTTTGTCCTTGGTGAAAAATTTTCGCAAAAGAAATGAGTCTTGAAGAGATTTAGAGTATTGAATTGCAAATGTCTCATGTACTACGGTAATCTTCTTCCACCAATATGCCTGAATTTTGTCAATTCCGAGCGTTTTCCAACTGGACATTTTCTTAAGGCATTTTCGCAATATGGGCCATCTTTTGGGATTCTTCTTCTATCCAAGTTGTCATGATGTTGCAGGTTGTTGTACTGATACACTTCCTGTTAACTTGCTGGTTCCCCTTCTGTAGCATCATTGGTCTGATTCCCAGCCCACGGTAGAACAGCTGCTGGTCTTGCCAAAATTGTTGGTTTTGCTCATATCTCTTGACCCTTTCATTATACCGCCTCAGTCTGCTCCCAGCGCTACTATTTTTGTTTCTGGTCCTCATGGTATGCCTTCAGCTTTTTCGTCACATCAGGTGAGTAGAATTTAATGTTAATTTTTTTGCAGATATTCTTCAGTTGCTTTTAGATCCTAGCCGTTGGCTCCTTGCCATTAAAGTATAAGTGAATGTGCCCTCTCCCTTTTCTGTTATTATTAATTTTTTATTCCAGTCTCACCTTCCAAGGAGAATCATGATTTTCAGTGGGCGCCCTACAGTCTTTAGTATGTTTATTAAAAGGTAAACCCAGCTGGCTTGTAACTGTAGCAGCTGTCCAGTATATTAGGTGACAGACATCCGTGAGATTTGTGTTCTCGGTAATTTTTCCGCGAATGCAGTTGTTTACCCTATCCGCAGTCCGCAGACCACGAATCTCCTGTTCACCCTCATCAGGTGCGAATTGAAATATTGTTGATCTTCCACTGGGTCTATTCGAACTGGCCTCTGATCTCTGTCTTCAGCTGTTTTGGTTCGGCCACAGAAAGAACTTTCCGTCTGATAACTGAACGTACTTGGTCACAGAGTTGTTGTGGTATTTTTCCCATATCAGGGCGGACAATAAGCCACTGTTGATATAATCTTGTCCTTTAGTTTATTAACTCTTATCCGGCCTTTGTCCCCAGATAGTATGCGCGCACAATATCAGTATTATCTTGTCGATTCCAGCGCATACGCCGTCTCTCGTTTTGTGGTGAACGGGCGGGACACCCGGTGGGGGGTTTTCCAAGCTGTGCTCGCCATTTCCAGTATCGGATACCGGAGTTGTTGGCTTTTTGGGGTCAGCATTTCGCGAATTTGCGCCAGTTGCTTTGCGTCTTCTCGCTAGTGACTGTGAAGTTCCGCCCATTAGCGCAGATGCACCACCAGGGGCGTCCGAGACGAGTTGTTATTATTATTATTATTATACTATTATTATTATTATTATTATTATTATTTTATAAGATATTTTTGCAATAAAAATACCTAAGGCAGACTTCCAAAGTAATGCATTAACCATATAAACTGTTTCAAACAGGTTTACAAGTGAACCTTTATCAAATCATTTGCCCATTATTTTAAGTTTGCTAAGGGGTGCAGTCTCTCGGAGAGAAATAATTTATCTTTAAATATTTTTTATATTTTATACTAAGGTACGCGGTAGATTTGTTTTTAATTTACACTTTTTGAAATTTCCATATTACATAATACTAAAAACAATGGTGCAATAAAATCAATTATAGGCTTGGACAACTCACTCAAACGAAATTTTGCTATAAACTTTTCCTGCCAAAACGCGAACTTCAAACATAAAAGGTTGAAAATTGAGTTTAGTCAACCCTGTAACACCATAGAAAATAAATTAATTACAAAAACCTTGATTTTGGATCCTCTGTATAACACTATTTTAAACTAGCTATATTATTGTTTCTTTTTATAGTTCAATATCATTAATTAAACGAAAGAAAATATATTCGTATGTCAGTAAATACAGCTGCCATAACTAATTCACCATTAAATATTTCCTGGTCAACTTGACTAATGACTTTTTAATTTTAATTTTAGCATGATCACAATAGATATTCAAAAATACTGTTTTCTAAAATTAAATTAAATATAGTTAAGGCTAGATGTGTGTCTTTAAATATATTTTAATCTCGGAATAACTTATTAACGGAAAAAAAAATTTTAGAAATTATGCATTTTAGTAGTAACTAATGGTCATAAAAACAACGTGGAAGTACCTATTTTTAGAAAAGTTTTAAAAAATTTTGTCTTGCCAACTGCAAATTATAAGAGAACATACAATTTTCATGTTTTGGAATAACTCAAAAAGGACAATATAAACATGTAAGATCTATTTATAGATATTGTTTCTAATAGCACTTTTCTTCATGTCAAAATATGTTTTTAAAAAATTCTGCCTTCTTGGATGGTAAATGATATAATATGTCAAAATAGGTTTATTACTTCCCTCGAAAAGGGAAGTATTGTAATCGTGAAAAAATCACCCTCCGAGATTTTTTCAGATCTTTACGTTTCAGGGTCCTAGAAAACATGTTTTCTCAGTTCCGTCGGTCTGTCTGTTCGCGGCATAGCTAAAAAACTACTTATCCGATTAACTTTAAATTTTGGCTAAAAATTAGGGATCATATGGGGATGGTAACATTTTGGTAAAAATTCAATATGGCGTATCACAATGGTGGCCTAGTCAAATGTTAATAAAATCATTACTAAAAAATTCTTTCTCCAATTTGCCTCAAATTTTGCACAAAAATTAAGTGTTACGTTTCAACTGGTAAAATATTGGTGCGAATCCCAGATATCGAAACAAAATTGAGGTCTAATAAAATGTTTAAAAATTCAGCCCTGAGAAACTACTTAATAGATTGATTTCAAATTGTTTACAATAATTAATTGAGATGAACTAGTAAAACTATGGTACGAATTGAAGATGGCGGAACAAAATGGCGGCAAAATTTGTAATCGTGAAAAAAATTCGATAACTTTACGTTTTAGCTACTCTAGTTGCCAAAAAATATGTTTTCTCAATTCCGTTGGTCTGTCTCTCTATCAGTTTGCATTGTAGCTAAAAACTACTTACCCGATTGACTTCAAATGTTGGTAAAAAAATAAAGGTCATGTAGGGATCACCTGGTAATATTTTGGTAAAAATGTATATGTTAACAAAATTATTACTAAAAAACAAATTGTCCAATTTACCTCAAATTTCGCACAAAAATCGAGTATTACATATCAATCAACAATAAAATGTAATATTTTGGTACGAATCCAAGAGAACAAAACAAAATGGCGATTGGCGAAATTGCTAAAAAATCAACCTGAAAACTACTTATTAGATTAATTTCAAATTTTGTGCAATCATTACGTGTAATATAGAGATAAACTGGTAAAATTATGGTACGAATTCAAGAAAGCGAAACAAAATGACGGGGGTTAAGGGATATATAGAATTCACTTTTCAGATACCTTGGCGATAAATGGATGTTCAGATCTTTTTGAGCATAGTAGCAGTATTAGTAATAAAAGTTTATATCTAATAAAAAACGTAGTTTAATGGGACTTTTATTATTTATTCTATCCAAGTTTAAGTCATAATTTTAGATAAGTAAAAATGTTTGCTGACCTCCATTTTATTGTAAGGCATAGTAAGAATACCCAATTACTGAATATAAACTTCGAGATTACAGTAATAAGCAGTACAGCTGCTGTAATACTAATCTGGGTTTCTATATAAAATGAAATCCATGTAGTTGGTTTTAAATGTATCATACATTTATTTATACAATAATTAACGATCATCTTCAAGTTCAACTTAATTACAAATTTTTGGGCGTTTTTGTTGACGAAGAACTTCGTTTTGTTGATGATATTTTAAATCTTATTAAGAGTTTTACACTCTACTATATCAGGCCATTGTCGCTGACAGAGAGGTAACGAATAACTGACCCGACATCGTGTTGCTGTATAAGATAGTTATGTCCGCGTACCTGAACGATGTGGGGTTCCTAAACACCTACGCGCCATATTGCAAATAACTTCCTGCGCCGGTTTTGCCCAATGACTTTTTTAGATTCTATTATGATCGGGCGATTGTCACTGATAGACAAGTCACAAATATACTGACCCCGACATCGTGCTGCTAGATAAGAGAGTTAAGTCCCTAAAATATTTATGAGTAAATCGGCCAATTGAAATAACTGGAAATTATTTTCAATTTCGAAAAATGGCCGCTACGGGGTGTAACAGCAACTCAAAAATAGAAAGGCTGATTTCCTCTTGAATTTTCATAATTAAGGTTTAACAAAAATACAAGCATTATATTCCTCAGGCAATTATGAAAATTTTTGCTATTTATCATTTTTTTTTCTATTTTCAATAATAAAGTGGAAGGTTAATTTTTTTCAGGCGTTTATATCTCTAGGTTTGATAATCCGATTACAATGAACTGGGTGTTAGAAAAAAGAGCTTTTTTCGCTCTTCACTTAGAGCTATTAACTGTTCCTTAGTGATTCTATCAGTGGTTACTAGATGGCGTTTATTCGTAATTCTACTTGAAGATTACATACAGATTTTCTCAAAAAAATCAAATCGTGTGATATAACTTTTTTGTTACAATTTAATTATATAAGGTATCGAATAGTCAAATAAAAAATACAGGCCTGTATTTAAATTAAAAAAGTTGTTTGTGGTCGCTCGAATCCGAAACGTCCGATTGAAAAACTAACCCCTTGTAGAGCAGAGAAAGTGACAATGATAAAATGAAAATTATTTTCATCTGTCACTTCAACTAAGCCTACAATTAGCCTACAATTATAGAAAAACTAAAAAAAAAACAAAAAATAATGTTTATGGTTTTTCTATAATTTCAATTGAATAAGTTGTTTTTCGATACTGAATTTTTGAATTTTCATTAGACCCATTTCATTTCCGTCATAATAGCTTTATAAAAAATTTTTATTACTATATCACATTTTACTTTTGTACAAAATTTGAGACATTTGATAAGCAGTGTCTTAATAATGATTTTTAAGGATTTTGTTCCACCATTTCTAAGCAAAATTTCAAAACTCTACATGCTTTAGATATATTTCAATATAACCTGCCATAATAGACCCTTGTCCAGATAACGCTCACATTTCCCTAACTTTATATTTTGCGGAATGCTTAATTTGTTACTAACCACAAGTTTTCTTGACAATGATTTATTAAAATTTTAATTTGCATTATTTTTATTGGAAAATAAACTTGAGTATGGAATCATCATCGATTGATAAGAAAAGTTCGAGAATTTTCCAAAAATATAGATTTTCGACCCTGGGATGCTTCCGTTTAACGTAGAATAATACAATTTATTAAAAGAAAAAAAGCAACAATGACATCCAAGCTAACATCTACACTGCTAAATTCCAATATCCCGCCACTGATTGTTACTTAAAACGTTATTTTACTCATGTTAATGAGTGCACTCACCATTCTGAGGGATAAGAGTGTGGTAACTCAGCAAATGCACATATCTATACTTACAATAAACAATTAAAAAGGACAGTACTTCGTTAACCGGGTTTTAATTTGGGACATACGAAAAATAAAATATGCTATGTAAAAAGACTGGTACCTTTTTTGTTTCTTTTTTATATTTTTTTTCTTATATTTATATTTTTACCGTTTTGATTTTCTCTACAACTTAATACGTAACAATCCAAGCATTTAGAAAGAACTAATAAACATTTATTTAACCTAGTGAAATAAAACCATACAATTTTATTAGATAGAAAGTACTTTAATAACATTATGAAAAAAGAAGTAGAAAGTAATTATACATGAACATTCATTTTGATTGAAAAATTGCAATATGCGACCATCAAATTCTGACAATAAAATGTTCAGTTCATAGCACAAATTTCTAATATCGTAGTACGTCTGCTTTTATATTTCAACATAATATTCGTATTGGAATTAAAAAAATGTTACCGATTTACAGTCGAATCGGACTATATATATAATAATATGTAACCGCATTATTAAATTATCATAATTTAGATTTATTGGACATTTCCAATACAGAAATGAAGTAAAAAAAGATTAAAATATAATGAGAAAAACGTGGGAACACATTCCTATTTTTAGAAGAAAAATTTGATGTTATTGCGGACTATAAATACGAAGGACTTAATTAAGTAAAATTCTTTCTTAATACTTATTTATTGTACATTACCTTAGGAATTTCAGATCGGTAGAATATGGTAGAATATAAACATAGTTCATCTTTAAATAAAACATACAAAACTGTTGTGGTTGTCAAAATTTATATCGGATGACCCAAGAATTGCTGATCAGACTTATAGCTGCATAAGAGTTATATATTTTGCCTACACATATGAAATGCAGGGTATATTTCATAAAGCAAAAAAGTTTTTAACAAAAGGATTATTTAAAAAATTTTGAATGTGTAGCGGACTTATTTCTTTTTACTTCCCTCGTAAAAGGGAAGTATGATAATCGTAAAAAAACACCCAGATTTTTTCAGATCTTTGCATTTCAGTGTTACTATATAACGAAAACATGTTTTCTCAATTCCGTCGGTCTGTCTGTCTGTTCGTGGCATAGCTAAAAAACTATTTACCCGATTGACTTCAAATTTTGATCAAAAATTAAGGATCATATGGAGATGATCTGGTAACATTTTGATAAAAATCCAATTTGGCGAAACAAAATGGCGGCCTAAGTGAAAAAACTTACTTATCCAACTTATCTCAAATTTTGCACAAACATCAAATATTATGTTGGAATCAACTGATAGCATTTTGTTACCCTCTGAGGTTATACAAATCTTCACGTTTTAGCGCTCCTAGACGACTTAAAATTCTGACCAAAAGTTAAGGGTCAAATGGGGATAATCTGGTAAAATTTTGGTAAAAATCAAATATAGCGAAACAAAATGGCGGCCTAGTCAAATGTTAAAAAAATTATTATTAAAAACTGCCTAATTTCTCTATCTATCTAATCTAATTTGTCTCAAATTTTGCACAAACCTCAAATCTTATGTTGGAAACAACTAGTAAAATGTTGGTATTAATCTAAAATGACGACATAATAAAATATTTAAAAACTCAACATGAAATATTACTTAATGGATCAAATTGTATGCCTTAACTAATTGTGGTATAAGAATGAACTAGTAAAAGGTGTGATACTAATTCAAGACGACGGGATAAAATGGCAGCCAAATAGAATGTTTGTAATCGTGAAAACTCTCAGGGTTTACATATCCCCATTGTCGCGGTCTGTCCATCAGTTCCCGGAATAGCTTTAAAACTACTTACAAGATTGACTTCAGATTTTCATCAAAAATTAAAGTTCATATAGGGATAACCTGGTAATAATTTGGTAAAAATCCTATATGGGGGCTTACTGAAAAAAATATTACTAACTAAAACTAATTATTCAAATTACCTCCAATTTTGTACAAAAACCAAGTGTTACATAGGAATAAACTGGTAACATTTTGATATGAATCCAAGATTCAAAAAAATCTTTAAAAAATCGGCTTGAAAATACTACTTAGTAAATTAATTTCAATTTTTGTGAAAGAATTAAGTGTGATATAAACGGAAACTGGTAAAGTTGTAGTACGAATTTAATACGGCGAAATAAAATGGCGACCAAATAAAATTTTTAAAAAATCAACGTAAAATATCTTGTTCAATTGACTAATTTTGCGGGACAATTAAATATGAAAATGGGATAAACTGGTACGAATTCAACATGACGTAATAAAATGGCGGTATGTGTCAATGTAAAACCTACTTATTGAATGTATTTTAAATTATGCCCAACATTCAAGTGTGGCATAGGTCGAAAGAAACTGGTAAAATTATGGCAGGAACAAAATGCGCCCAATAAAAATGTTTGAAAAGATAGTATGTACAACACATATACTGCAACTATCTACTGAACTAAATTGGGTCACACTTCACTATTCCTAACAAATAGAAACAAAATAATAACGAGGGAAGATCCAGGTAAAGGAAATTTACCGTTTTTTTTTTACAAGTAGTTTTAACAACGAGAAACTATATATTTAACTTGATATTTTATTAATGTTTTTAAGTTTGTTTCGAAATTATAATCATAAATAATATTATAAAAAAACTGATTTACTATAATTAACTATAATTAAATTCCAATTATGCTCTGCTTGAAAAGATTTTTAGTGCTTCCCCAAACAAGTATAGTAATCCGGAAAAAACATTCTCCTAGATGTCTTAATCTTCAGGTTTCAGGCTCACAAATACCGAAAAACGTGTTTCCATTTCGTCGGTGTGCCTTTCTATTGTTCGCAGCATAGTAAAAAACCTTTTTGCTCAATTGTCTATAAATTTTCCACAAAAATTAAGTGAGGCAAGGATGAACTGAAATAAAGATTTTGGTACGAATCCAATAAGAACAATATCGCTTAAAAAGTTTAAAAAGATCAGTGTAGGAAAAATAATGAATTTCATTATCATCAATGGATCAGACTTTTTTCTTAATTATTCGTTTTATTATCTAAAATAAATAAAAAGAAATAGCATTTATTTAAGTTTTAAATGCAAGACTTGAAATTAGCATATGATAAAAACTAAGGGACAGAAGAAAACATTAAACCCAAATTAATAAGTACGGAAAAGTGTATCCATGTACCAAATTGTTTTTTTTTGGTATTTGAGAATTACAAGAGAAAAAAGTCGTAAATAAAGTCTTAACAAATAGTTTTATATCAGTCATGTCTTATGCTCTCTACCAGCCCTTAAATAAGACGCTTTTTTAAAATTTTTAAACCATAATAATAAACTAGTTTTTTAAATTTAACGACAAATACTAGAAATTATTTTGTTATTCAGTTACTTTATTTTCCCCTTTGTCACCTTCTAAAGAGTTTAACAAATATTACTCATTATTAAATAAGAGGTTACGTTTTACAGCCACTTTCATAATAAAATTTAAACAGACTTTAAAATTACAGTTTTTTTTGAGGAAGACTTCCTATTTTTAAGAAACAAAAATCTTTTTTGGCTTTTTCGCAACTGAATAAAAATATTTAACTTTAAATTAATTGAAGCAGATATTTAATATAATTACATACCTCAACATGTAGACTAGTCTGTCTACGGAATGTTTCGATACATAATATAAATAATATTATTTAAGCAAGCATAAGAAATTATATCATTTACCTTAAGTTTTTATAGACACATAGTAGTTGTACAAATACTTTCATCCTATCGGGACTCGTCAGTGCGCCGATCGTAAGAGAAAAACATTAAATAATAGAAAAGAATTGATTTCAAAATTTTAAAATGTGTCAGTTTGTTTGACATGTAACCTAGATATGAAAAAAATGATAGTTTGCAGCCATCTATAACGTTATTTTTAAATGTGTTCAGATTATTTGTTGCGTTTAGATTGACAAACAAAAATCTTTTTTGGCTTTTTCGCAACTGAATAAAAATATTTAACTTTAAATTAATTGAAGCAGATATTTAATATAATTACATACCTCAACATGTAGACTAGTCTGTCTACGGAATGTTTCGATACATCCATGTCTAAAGTTATCACGCAAACCTATCGTAATCACAATATAAGTTAGCCAATGCAATAGACTGCAATTTAAAAATTTAAAAACAGTATGTAGACATGTAGACAGACTAGTCTACATGTTGAGGTATGTAATTATATTAAATATCTGCTTCAATTAATTTAAAGTTAAATATTTTTATTCAGTTGCGAAAAAGCAAAAAGATTTTTGTTTGTCAATCTAAACGCAACAAATAATCTGAACACATTTAAAAATAACGTTATAGATGGCTGCAAACTATCATTTTTTTCATATCTAGGTTACATGTCAAACAAACTGACACATTTTAAAATTTTGAAATCAATTCTTTTCTATTATTTAATGTTTTTCTCTTACGATCGGCGCACTGACGAGTCCCGATAGGATGAATATTTGTACAACTACTATGTGTCTATAAAAACTTAAGGTAAATGATATAATTTCTTATGCTTGCTTAAATAATATTATTTATATTATGTATCGAAACATTCCGTAGACAGACTAGTCTACATGTTGAGGTATGTAATTATATTAAATATCTGCTTCAATTAATTTAAAGTTAAATATTTTTATTCAGTTGCGAAAAAGCCAAAAAAGATTTTTGTTTGTCAATCTAAACGCAACAAATAATCTGAACACATTTAAAAATTCCTATTTTTAATTCCCATAATCAAACGCCTTTTTTTAAATGACAAAATAATCCATTTTATGAATGCTACGAATTGAAAAATGGAAGGCAAATCAAAATCGTAGGTTAAGGTAACATGCTTTGTCTAAAAGGACTTTAATTTTAAGTTTCATTTAAAAATTGGTCCTTAGATATTCTATTACTATCTTATGTCTGTATTTCACCATCTTCCTCTAAACTTAATCGGAAATTATCGGTTTGATATTCGTGGTGTCGCCTGTTTTTAAATTTTTAAATTGCAGTCTATTGCATTGGCTAACTTATATTGTGATTACGATAGGTTTGCGTGATAACTTTAGACATGGATTTTCTAAAAGTTACTGGAAAAGTAGTGTTGTGTCCAATATTTGAAGACCGTAGTGAATTTAATGTTAATGTATCGTCGATATACGAAGTCTTAATGAAGTGTTTTTGTATAATAATATATATATTCCTATGAATAGGAATTTGTATATATACTGTGTTGTGAACTTCAGCCTCTTGTCTCTGGCTACTGAAATTTCTGAAATCGTATTGGATATGCTTGTGTGTTGTGGACAAAAGAAACTACTTATATCGTCTCCCGTGTACGTGTGATTCGATTTGATCGGGCATAACACGATAAATATCTTAAATTAGTTAAGTATCCGCAAAGGCAAAAAACTATACATTAAAAGTAAAACATTTTCAGGAGAAAGCCCAAACACCAATTGATATAACTGCTTGCAGATTGTAAATATATAAAAGTTAAAAATGCTTGTGTATAAAACAAAATAAAGCACCCGTTCAAGGGCAAGTATTCTTTATTGAACAGAAAACTGATACAGGAAGTATTGATGTGGCAAAAACCAATAAATTTAAAAAAGAAACAAGGAAAACTAAGAATAAATTATTTGGTGGCATCGGCATAAAATCATATCAGATCCAGCTAAATACCCTTGCTTAAGTATGCGACAGTTATAGTTTGTCTGATAGACCTGCAGCAGCTATTGCATCGGCTCGTCTAAAAGACGTGCGAGAATAACGTGAATATCAAAAATTATTATAACATGCAAAGTCTGAATGCTCTCGGATATGATGGAACAGTAGTAAATACCGGATCAAAAAATTATGTTATCCCGCAAATTGAAGTACGTTTAAAAGATTTACAACTTTGCAATAGTTCATTTAAAATTTCAAATCAGGCGTATGATATTAGAAATGTGTGCTTTGGTTTAATTGAAAATATCAATGTAGGGTTTTGATGATCGTATATTTCAAATTTTGAAAATTCAGAATGGCAGCACAATCATTTAAAATGGCCAACGAATTAAGCAAATTATTCCTAAGATTCAGTTCAGGTTCTCGTATAACGCAGCATCAGTCTAAGAATTTACCATTTGCAATTATACGTTTTCTAAAATTAACAAGGAGTATTACTTACGGCGAAAAGTTCTATACTGACTAAAAGTTTCAGCCATCATTTTTACGAGTCTTTCGACTAATTTATAATAAATCCATATAACCGTGTTAAGGGGAATTTATATACAAATATACCTGTTTAATTTGGTTTTCTAGGGTTTCCGAAAATATTTCCCATAATTAAACATTCTGTGTTCATATAAAGTTTATTATTAAATTCGAAGCAGTTTTGTTATTATTTACAACACAGCATGTAAATTGCTTATCCAAGATAAGTACTATAAAATTGAGTATTTAATGGCTAGATGTGTTTTAAATGTGAGTCTTTGAATATGTGTGTTTTGTGAAAACTGAACATTTTATTTACCAAAAGTAGCATACGTAATGTTATTTTATTATGACATTATAGTATCACTAATCGTGTGCCATCAACAAAAAAAAACAAAAAATATATGTTTTAGTTTGAATATTGTTAATATGACAATTTTAAATTTTTCAACCTTTTAGTATGGATATAATGTTTGCATCTTTGTATAAGTTTTTCCTGTATATTTGTTTTAATGAAAAAAATATTTTTTAGAGATCAAGCAAATCTCAATAAAGTTTTGAGAAAGCTCAACAAAATAAGCGAATTGACTTGATATGCAAAATTGTGTTTTAGTATTAACCTAGACCTTAGCTATTAGATTAAACATTAGTTAGAATAACTGAAATTGCTCTAAGTTATCATTTAAATTTTTCTCCAAAAGCATATCAGATAATTAACAAAAGGTTGTTATTTGAATATTTACTAAATTCTAACAAAAACACTGTTGTATAAACCTTATCAAAATAAAGTTATAGAAATATGTTTTTTTAGGGCAAAGCAAGTTTCATTGTAAATGTTTTAACTCTCGGTTTAAAATCTAGTAACATACATTATAAAATGAGGTATAAAATTATAAATAAGGTAATACATATAATATAAAAAAAATTGTCGTCACTCAAGCCCTAAACAAGACACTACTTTAAAACAATAAATGACGAAAAAAGTAAAAGGTAAACATTACCTGACGATAATCCGCAATAATTCTAAAACGATGTAGGCTAATTATTATTATATATCGTTGAATCCGCCTTAAAGAGGTTTATTTATGTTTATGTTGATAAACACGGTATTTCATTTAAAAAAAAATGGAATAAAACCTACCTATTTGTAATATAATAGATATTATCTACTTCTTGGTGGTCACAGAACGTTCATACATGTTTGCGAAACTGAGCAAATTACATTTGCAAAATCAGTCAGTTTCTGAAGGGCTCTATTTAAATATGTAATAATATATAGGGTGTGCCATTTAAAATAAGAAAATTGAAACTTGTCTACAAAAAAAATGGTAAATTCACCTTTAGCCACAACTTCCCTCGTATATATTCCACTACTTACAGTAAACAGTCTATATAACTTTATACACATTCTATAAAGTGTAGTTTATTTATTTTTTTTAGTTTTGTATTGGTTTATTACTATTATTATTATTATTATTTATTTGACATTATTTACGCAGTCTACAAAAAAATAAAATATATCCTTTATTATTTTCCTCCATAATAAGGGAGTTATATTCCAGGAAAGATAATTTTTCCAAATATTGACCATTTTGACATTACAGACAGACTGACAGACTGACGAAAATGGGAAAACATGTTTTTCGGGGTCCACGGACCCGGAAACGCAAATATCTGCAAAAATCTTGGAGGATGATTTTTTGAAGATTATAATACTTTCCTATTACGACGAAAGTAACAAATATCCTGTATGTTTAAAAACGTAATAAATTGAAAGATTAGGTAAAATTGACCAACTTTTGTATTTAACTTTTTCTGGTAACGTTTACAAGTTCTGAGACAAGCCATCCTGTACAGGAAGTCTCAAATTCGAGTAAATGCATGGGTATCGCGGAAGCGGAAATAAGAAGTTGGTTAAATTAGGACACATATGTAAATTTTTGGGTTGAATTGATTGCTGCTTTCAAATTCAAGAAAACATCTGACAGAAAAAATGAAAAGCTTTTTTTATTTTATTTTTTCCTGACGATATTTATAATGGAAGTGCGACATAAAAGACTTTTTTCATTTTCACATTTTATTCTCTATAAGATAACATAATCATATCTAAAACCCGTCGTCTGTTATTGGCGGAACCATCATCTAGTTCGTTATGTTTAAATAGGGCTCTGGATGAACTACATCAATTTCAAACAGCCTTTTACCTCCCCAAATCAAGGATATATCACACATTTTCTCCTTCAATACGGCCCTGTTCTTTTTAGTGGAGAGTTAAAATTAAAGTAATATTAAACATTATTTTTTAAAATGATTAAATATTGTTATAAAGACAAATAAAAGAATCAGTCAAGATGGAGTCATACATTTTTTAAAAATAATTACAACAAAAACTTTATGTAGTTTATGTAGTTGGGTTACAAATGGATGTTAGGCTAAATTTCAATGTCAATTCTCTTTTAAGGAACTTAAATCTGTGTTATATAACAACTAATTTAGACCAAAAGCGCGATGAGTTACTACTGGTTTTATTAGAAAATTAAGCATGTCACTAGAACGTGATCTTATTTAAGAATATTTAAGTTGATCATTAATTAAATATTTGGATCTTGTACATATTTGTTTTAATTAGATTTAAAATAATATAGTAACAATCAATCAACAACCGTTCGGGAAAAAAAACAAAAATGCACTGATGATGTAATTTAGGCCTTGAAACGTTAAAAAAGTATAATGTGTGAAACGTTATTGGTTTGGGAAGATGAAGGGCTGTTTAAAAAGAAGGTTAGTGACATTTAAAAAAATTAACGTAATCATGATTCCTCAAATGCCACGTTATAGAAGACAAAAAAACGTCAGTTAAAGGGTGATTTATTTTTCATTTTCCTTGTAAAATTGTAAAAGTACTCGGATTTTCTTGAATTTGGAAGCGACAATCATTTTAGCCCACAAATACACAAACTTTCTCCCTATTCACCAGATCTCGTAACATTTACGGTTTCCCAGGTCCCTATGCATTCAGTCAAATTTAGAACACCCTGTACCTACCTAATATACGCAATTAGGTCATCTTTCACTTTTCTAGAGAACAGGAGACAATTACAGATCGATTTTGCCCAATTACCAGAAAATTATCTTGTAATGAATCCTTCCTTTTATCCAGGAAAGTAACAGATAACACAATGTGTAGGTATGTACAGGGTATCCCAAACTCGACACATCTGGCTGATTATGGGAAAACGGGAAGTGCAAATCAAAATATGCATAGATGGTATTAAATAAGTGTCACTAAAGTATATTTTGAATGTAAAAAAAATTCAAAAGCGCGGTTGTGTCGTCATTCACATTGTTTTCCAGGTGCATACCTATTTTTCTGCACATTTGGTAAGCTTTTATTTTTTTGAGTAACTTTTATTTGAAAACAATTTTTTCCAAATCTATTTATTTAAAAGTTACAAGACAATTTTTTTTTAAATATACGAAGGTACATAAGATATTTTGGTAATCAAAAATCCATGGGAACTATGGAAATGAAGTGTCATTGTGACAGTTAATGAAACTGGACTTACGTCAGAAATTTTTATTGTTCCTCTGTATACGATTTTTATTGGTCCCTGTATTGGATACTCACTCTTCAATTTGTAATTTTTAATAATGGTTGCGCACGCAGAAAAAGTGGATGTTTTGCTAATCCATGGCGAGTGTCAAAAAAAGTCTTCAAGAGCTTATGATATATCATGAAAGATATCCAAAACGTCACATTCCTGATACTGACTATCAGCTTGTTAATCATAGTTTGGACTGAAAAAAGCAGATTTGTAAGCAATGGTAAACCAAATCGCAAATATTGAAATTCAGAAAATCCACAATTTGTTAACGACATTCAAAATCAGGGGTATTTTGGTATAAATGTTTGGTGTGGTTAATCGGCCAACATTTAATTGGACTTTTCTTTTATGAAGATATGCTAGATGAAAAAAGGTATTTGCCACTCTTGCAGGAAGATCTATCAGGGCCCATCGAAGACATTCCATTGCAACTCCGGACGATAATGTGGTTTCAGCATAATGGCGCGCCCCAACATAAAGCAAGGAATACTTAGATAATAACTATTGGAAAAGGTTAAATTAATAGCACAGTGACCCTCGAAGTTATCAGAAGTTATCAGATTTAACGATCTTTAATTTTTTTATGATCAACACTCTGAAAATTTGGTTTATAAAACTCCATCTAGATATAGAATAATTCAAACAAAAAGTTGTTCAATTTTTTTAGTCTGTTATCAACTATTATTGGGCAATAAAGTGTTACTCAAAAAATAACAGATTTTCAAATAGTTATGCTCCTGGAAAAAAAATATGAATGACGTCACACTCGCCTTTTTAAAAATCTATTTTTTTACATTAAAATATACCTTAGTGACATTCATTTAACACCCTCCTTCAATCATTTGATTTGCACTTCCCACTTTTCCATTATAAGCCAGGGGCGTCGAGTTTACGACATTCTGTACATATGTGCATATTACTAATTAACTATGCGCGGAACAAAACAGTATCATACTTTACTTTCATTATAAAAGGAAGGACTCATGAAGCAAAAAAGTTCTGGGAAAGCCAATTTACCGTCTTTTATTTGAATACTTATTCTTATTAGGAATATTTAATCTAATTAAACGTTTTTGCTCTCCTTAAAGAGATTTGGGGTATTAAAATTTAATTTTCAGTTTTAATATATTGTAGTTGTTATTTCGTCAAAAAAAATGTAAACATGACTAATGGTTTTTATTTTGTTTTATAATACACAAATAAGATGTTTTTTTTAAACAATGGGAATGGCGCCTACTTTTGTTTAAATTTTTATTATGTAATAAAATGGCAATGCCCAATTAAATGTGCAAATTAATCGTTGTTATTAATAGAAGTTTTATAGTTTCCTGTTGTAATACTACGCAATCAGAAAGGTGAAAAATAATAAACGTTCTGATTGCTGAAACGTGATTTTTATTGCTAATTTATTACCAAAACTGATTTATTTGTTGCACCTTCGGAAGTCCTAATTATAATTTTAGTAGTAAATATTTTTCTTAGAGGAAATACAATTTTGGAAGGTTGAGGCTAGCGAGCGCGTTCGGTTAGTGGATACAAGGAATGTGATGATGCAAAACCAGAAGGGGTTTTCGATTTACATTGAACGAAAAGGTTACTGCATAGGACATCGTAAGCAGTTCTGCCGGAGTGTGGAAGAAATAATGCCATGAAGAATTCATTATAAAAACATTGCAAAACGGACATTAAATTTGTGCAGTCTGGGTTTCAATTGTAAGTCACTTAATTGTAATAGCCATTAGGAAAATCAATAGTGAATAGGAATATATATATACATATATATATATATATATATATATATATATATATATATATATATATATATAGGCCATTAAGAAAATCAATAGTGAATAGGAATTTGTATATATACTGTACATATCCTTATTTCCAAGTGAAGTCCGTGCAGTTGAAGAAAGACTAAATTATGATTTGAAACATGTTGAATTTTCTGATAAACACCAGCTTTTAATAAACCCATCGAAATCAATATTTTTATTATTTGGAAAAAATCGAGAAAAATTATATCCTAGCATAAAACTGAAAATTGCGACAGATAAAATTTCTCATTCTGACTCTTGTGGAAGTTTGCGATTAACGTTTGATGCTTCTTTAAGATTCAAACCACACGTAAATAAATGTATTCGGCTGGCTTATGCGAATCTTAATAGACTTTTTCCACACAGACACCTTTTATCAAAAACACAAAACATAAAATTGACAGACTGACTGGCACTTAGGCATTTTATATATATATATATATATATATATATATATATATATATATATATATATATATATATATATATATATATATATATATATATATATATACATATATATATTTATATATACATATATATATATAAATATATATATATATATATATATATATATATATATATATATATATATATATATATATATATATATATATATATATATATATATATATATATATATATATATATATATATATATATATATATATATATATATATATATATATATATATATATATATATATATATACATATATATATATATATATATATATATATATATATATATATATATATATATATATATATATATATATATATACAAATATTAATTAGCTTATTTCCACGCAAACCCGCAAAGTCCAATACCGTCTGCAGAAAACGATTTGGGAATTTCTTCTTCATCGATTCAAAGAATCTTGAACGAACATCATATGCACCCTTATTCCTTCCAAAACGTGCAAGCCTTGAGACCTGGTGATGACGTTCGACGAGTAGAATTTTGCGAATTAATGTTTTTGAAAATGAAAAAAAGAGGACCCTCAATTCCTTTCAAAAATATTTTGGACCGATGAAGCGAAATTTTCTAGAGAAGGAATAACAAATAGAAGAAACGAACATTTCTGGGCAGCAGAAAGTCAGCACGCTTTACGCGAAACGCGTTCTCAAGAGAGGTTTAGCTTCAATGTTTTCGGTATAGTATTAAATGATCAGGTGCGGTACTGTATTTATGAAGACAATTTAAACAGTGATAACTATTTGGAAATTCTACGAGGGACGGTTTCTGAATTTATAGAAGAAATTCCTATTGGTGAGCTGCAAAATTATTGGTATCAATTAGATAGGGCACCAGCACATAATTCTGCTGCAGTTTATCTCCAATTATCTCGAATTTTTGAAGATCGCTGGATTGGTCCCAATGGCCCTTGGAGATGGCCCCCGCGATCGACTGATTTAACACCCCTAGACTTTTATTTATGGGGATTTATCAAAGGTAAAGTCTATGCTTCCCCAGTAAATAACCAGCAAGATTTACTGGACAGGATACGAACAGCTTTTGCCGAATTAGAAAACGGACAAATTTAACGGGCCACACCAACTGTACAAAGAAGAATTGAAATGTGTCTTCAAATGAACGGACAGCATATAGAACATTTGTTATAATTCAATTTTATTATTTTATTTATTTATTGTTGATTGTTAGAATTGCTATAATAATAATTTTTAAGTTCACTAAAACAAGTTTAGAACAGTCTCGAACTTATTACATTTTTTATAACTTTAACTTGTCCGAAACGAAAAAAGTTCGTTTCAATCCTCTTCAATTTTCTCTTGTTCGTTGGCGATAAATGAGGATTTTTTTCATTAAAAACATGGCACGTTCTCTCCAATATTTTGTAACATTCTCCGCGAATATAAAATAAATTGGGAATATCAACTTTTGAGTGTTATTTTATTTTAATTTAAAAGTTTCAAATCAGCTGTCATGTTAAATAGAAAAGCACAACAATTGTTTTTCCATGGCTTACTACGGGAAGGTGTAAGCATTTAGCAAATACATATGATAGTTTAATAAAAACCTGATTATTTCGAAAATGGATACGAATAGGTATAGGGAACCTTAATACAGTTCGATAGAAAATTAAATTCTACATTTGGTAGTGCATAAAGTTATAGGGTGTCTCGTTTAAAAAAACAGACTTTAGCGGCTTTGAAAATGTGAATGTTTGCCGCCGAATTTAGGACACCCTGTATAAAAATAGACAAATTCAATAAAAAAAATAGAAACCTAAGATTATTTACCGATCGTCTGTTACATTTTTACAGGCTTTTTTTATAATTTAAAAAATGTTCTGCTATAAAACATCGATATTAAACATTGTTATGCATTATGACCAGGTAGATCTTATTTTATGTTATAGTTGTCGATTTCTTATCCAATATTTAATAGTTTAATATTTTATTTTAATTTACTTTGATTATAAGTTTGTTCTCTTTCTTAACTCTAATTCTCTCTTTACTTCTCTACTCTTTGCATTGTTTTTAAAGGTTGTTGGGGGCTCAAAATGTATTTTACAGTGATGCAAAGTAACGCTCGTTCATTGGTTGTTCATTCTAATTTAGAAGTAAATTCGGTGATAAAAACTTTGATATTGTGGCTGTTACAGAAAGCTGATGAATTCAACCATTTTGTCAGATATGAATAGTTTACAAAGATACTCGTTGGTAAGAAATAACCGTAGAGTTCGAAGTGGTAGTGTAGTTGTAATGTATATTAAAAACCGTTTTAAATATGAAATGATTCTCTCTGAAAAAAATGATTTTTTAGAAAGCATATTCATTAAATTACACATTAAAAATATATAATTACAGTAGGTGTACTATAAAGACACACAAACTCTAATATTGGTTCCTTGTTTATAAATACATTTGAAGATACATTGACTAATATTTTTTCTTGTTATAATACTATATTTTGCCATTGACATTTTACAGTATGAGAATGTTTTAACAACCCAGCTTCTTTCAATGATAAAACCTTTCAATTTGGAACAAATAATCACTGATCCTACCAGAATATCAGGTTCAGGTTTTTCTCTGATAGATTTAATGTTTACTGATATAATTCTGATAAAGTTATTAACAAGGGTGTGGTTTTTTCTAATTTTTCTGATCACTGTTGTTTTGGACCCTAAAGCTCCTTCAATAATTATAGAGCACTAAAAAATATAATTTGCCCTTATATGAAAAAAACTATATTATATATAGCATTGAAGATATAAATAAAAAAATATATTTTTTAAATAAAAATATACTGGCACTGTTCGATTGCCATGCTCCTATTAAAGAGTTTACTAAACGAAGCATATGCAAAAGTTAAGAGATAAGGTTCTTAGAGACTAAAAATAGTAAGGACCCGGTTTAACTGATTTATTACAAACAATTAAGAAATTTAACAGCTACGGCAATACGATAGATATAAATTTCAAAATCCTATAAGGAAAGAAAATGGCAGGAATTAAATAAATTGACACCATCCAAAACCAAGGACATCCCTGATGCTTTTAAGGACGTGGATACATTTAATATTTTTTTATAGACTCTAATAAATCCCTTCCCCTGCTAAAAATGAAATAATAATTTTTTATTCTAAGAACACTAAAGATAATATAGAAACTCATTCAAATTTCAAAACAATTAATAATCGGGATGTAATTGTAATCAATAAAATAAAATAAAATTAAAATTAATGCTTTTGGTTCAGATCTCCTAAATATAAGTAGTATTTTTTTGTGCTGTCCGCGTGTTAATGATTATATACTTAACTCATATAATAATGTATGTATTATACAGAACTATTTTCCTGTCAGTTGGAAAGAAGCTATAGTTACGCCGTTAGCAAAAGTTACTAATCTGAGTCAATTCAGGTCGATTAGTGGGCTAGCGACGTTTTCTAGAATTTTAGAAAGAATAATAGAAATACAAATTAGAACCCAGTTAGCAAGTTATAATATATTACCTATAAAGCAATCTGACTTTCGTGCGGGGTACAGTTCTTAGAGCGCAATTGTGGATGTGACAGGCGATATTTTTTACGCTCGTGATAATAACATGATAACTGCTTTGGTTCTCCTGGATTTTACAAAAGCTTTTGATTTTGTAAATCACAGTATTTTAATTTCGACATTGAATTATATTGGTTTTTCTAATAATACATCAACTATAATAGATCATTTCCTACTAATCGTTCGCAGCGAGACAGGATTGGAAATTATGTTTCAGATTCACTTAATGTAACGGCTGGGGTGTTTTAGGTAGCATATTAGGCCCATTATTATTTAGTATTTATACTAGCAATTTTCACCCAAATTTTAAATTCTCTAACTATGATATATAAGCTGATGATACACAGACGTATTATTCATTTTTTCCATCTGAGTATATTGATGCCAAATATAAGATAAACTCTGACTTTTATCATATGCTAAAATGAAATCCTAGTAAGTCCGCTGTTTGGCAACAAAAATGTTATTTGCGATATAAATAATTTAATGGATTTGTCACTTAACAGTCAGCGACTTTCCGTTATGGAAAATGTCTAGGATTAACTCTTTTGACTATTTTTGACAGTATAAAATGGTATGTTTACTTTGCGCCTATATAATTTATTTAATTAAGATATGTAGCCATGTTGTAAGAACAGAATCTGCGTTCTGTGCAGAAGTCTGAAATGTTGACCTTTATTCACTAATATTTTTTTGTTAAAAATAACGTACAGTTTGCTATTTGGTGAATAATAAACGATTATTATTATTTTTTAATGCCGAACGGCATTCGCACTACCTCCGTAAACAGAGGAGAATATTCACTTATTTTAGATATTTATATATCAAAAGGAGTGAGCTCTGATGGAGCCCTTTCCGGTTATTGGTGATTGGTTTTTAAGTTACCCATAAACCTGCGTACCACTCAGGATGGACTGAAAAAGACATTCATCAAGGCCAAGCTCCTGTTGTTGACATAATGAAAGGCAGTGTTCGGATGTTCTTCATTCCCCACTGCCTCATGATCTATTACTCTAAGTCACGATATTTTTATATTTTCGTATTTTAGTATTCGGTACAGTCACCTCTAACAAAGTTGTTTTTCTTGCCATTTTATCCACAACAATAAGATTTGGTCAATTGTAAATGTTAGTTCGGACTGTCAAAACAGTGCGGTCCCAATTGTACATATAATATGGCACTCTTTGTTCCTGCGAGAGCAGAGAGCTGTAATTTCTCTGCTAGTGCTTGCCGCAGAATTTTCGCGAATGCATCGCGTCTCAACCTGTATTTATTCGCAGCGCAGATTTGACAACCTCTTGTGACATGTTGAATGGTTTCTGACACCCGACGTCTATACCTGCAGCTGTCATTTACCACTGTGACACCTTTCGTTATATATTTTAAATAGCTTCTGGTTGGAATTGCCTAATTTTGTATGGCAACTAGGAAACTCTCCGGTTCAGGAAACATCCGTCCCGACGTCAGCCGGTATTTCGACGATATGTTGTCGACGTAATCCTGATTGACCTCATTTAAATGTCCGCCATGCAGAGGCTTTTCCCTCCTCCAACTCTTCAGTTCTACTTCTAAGGGTGATGACTTGAAACTTACTGCTCTTTTAGCTCTAAAGGCGTTAAGTGATCCGAATCACATATAATCCGATTTAAGCCAGATGTGCGTGCTTTTTGTTGAAAATAGCTTCGTTAAAATTATAAAAAATACATAGGTACATTAATATTAAAAATTTACATAAAGTCCGTTTCAAAATTATTCGTTGATATCTTAACTGCAATATCATTTACCTGCTACCCTTAGCCGTAAAGGCCTCCCATAAATTAGCTACCTAATAAACCTCTATTGTGTAGGCACGACATTCTTTAGTACACTATTAACATAGTGCAGGTATGGATTTTGTCCTCATAATATTACACAATTTTCACTTATTATTATGTATTTATTAGTGATATTATTAATAATTATTAATAAAACTTAAAAACCGTATTTTTATTTTAATAATATTATAAAATGCATCTTAGTTTTTTATACAACTTACTCTATATTCAGTTCCGTTTCACTATAACTGTCGTCTTCGTCTATGAACTAATTATTAAAGGCCTAACACTACTATTTATGAATTATAAGAGATTCAACCTTAATTGCATGCAATTTTTCCAGCTATGTACTGAAATATTATTTGCATATTCTTTAATTAAATCTACTACAGAAGTACTTAGTGTAGAGATGTAGGAGAAGTGTTTCCTCTTCTAATCGTGGCTTTTAGTTCATGTTAACGGAGGAAAACGCAAAACTGAAAAGAGGCACTAGCAAGATTGTCACAAATATATTCTTTTTTAGTATTATATGCTTTTAAAACATTTAAAAGATCTTTTTTTGTATAAGTTTCTTCGAAATATATCATTTTTCATCATATAGCTCTCTTTTTGTATTGTTTGAATTGGGCAATTTATTGATTTGGCGGCTGTGGAAGCTAGCGTTGTCCATCACAATTACACTATTTTTTGGAATATTGAAAGAAGGCGATTTTGAACCCAATCTTCAATTAATTTTGCATCTGTATCTTTATAATAATCCAAATATGAATTCGCTATGTTCTTCGAAGATATTAACATACAGTTTGGAATCAAACCATTTTCTCACCTAGCATGCAAAATTGTAATCCTCTGTCTTTTATTTGAAGGAGTTTTATATTACTGTATGGAATTAAATAATCTCAAGGCCATACTTGTAATCTCTGGGATTCCATCAACACTTGCATTTTTTTATGGTTCGATATTTTAAACCCATTGCTTTAACAATTTTCTAGAGGTTTGTTCTGCTATATAAAATATTAATTTCGTCTACAATATATACCTTTTGTAGAGAATCTATTGTAGGAATCAGTTGTTTATTATACATGTCATATATTTCTTCGAATTAACTCTTTATCAGCTTCTTTAATATTTCTAAATTGCCCGATGTCGGGCCGTTGTTTGTTTGGTGTAATGGTTTTGGCACGATATCTTTTACCGTTAATAAAGAAACTTTAGTTAAAACGCACGTATAACCTCGATACTCTTAAACAAAAAGTCTCTGAATATGCAGATCATTTGATAAGGCATAAGGTCAGCAATAAGAGAAAGCATAATAACAATTTATTTGCAAGATCAGAAATATATCCCTCAATAAAATAGATCCCTCAATAAAAAACTGAGGAAATTTCGAGCATCCTTAAAACGATTCACAATTGGGAAGCTCCAGGCTCAGAACCTGATGAAATACATAATTACAGGAACCCCAAAATATGTCATCTTTCCTTACTAAGGAGTTATCTACCTTCTTCCAAATAACCGAAGCAACACGCTAAAATGCTCAATCCTTCTAAAAACTACTTACTTGCCTTCCAAAGCTTTATAAGCTGATAATATCCTGTATACACTTTAAGGAAATCGACACACTGTGAACACAACAAAATAATATCAATCGGGTAAGTAGTTTTTAAACTATGTCGCGAATGGACAAACAGACAGACCCACAGACGGGCCGACGGAATTAAGAAAACATATTTGTTGGCATCTAGGGACGCTAAAACGAAAATATGTGAAACCTGCAAAGGTGATTTTTTCACAATTATAAACATTTTATTTGGCCGCCAATTTGTTCGGACATCTTGAATTGGTACCACAATTTTACTACTTGATCCCTATACGACAATTAGTTAAGGCAGACAATTTGAATTCAATCAATTAAGCAGTTTTTTCAGGCTTTTTTAAACATTTTATTAAGCCGCCATTTTGTTCCGCCATCCTGGAGTCGTACAAAGTATTACCTGTTGATTCCAACATCACACTTGATGTTTATGTAAACTTTAAGATAAACTGGATAAGCAGTTTTTTAATATTAATGTTCTTAATATTTCACTAGGTCGCCACACTGGATTTTTACTAAAGTATTACCTGGTAATCCCCGTAAGGCCCTTAATTTTCGACAAAAATTTGTGTCAACTGGGTAAGTAGTTTTTTAGCTATGCCGTGAACAGACAGACAGACCGACTGAATTGAAAAAAAAAAAATATATATATATATATATATATATATATATATATATATATATATATATATATATATATGTTGGTTTTTACTCCTTCACGGATGGAAAAATACAATGTGTTTTCATTCCGGGTGTACATCCGTTTACTACTGTCGTTCTGAAAAGAACAGTTTTGCTGACGTTTCGCCAAAATCACATTTGGCATTTTCGAAGCTTTCTTTCTCGCGTCCGAATAGAGACTGAAGTGTTGGTGACTGCGACGCTTCCTTTTATACCCCCACTCGGGGCCGAAGGTTATATCTGCGCAGGTGTTGGTCGTTATTTATGTTTTCCGGATGGTGCTGTTTTGCGATTTTAGATTTGTCGATTATTGTCTTCCATACTGTTGGTAGTTTTAATGATTCGTCCCTTTTATTCAAATCACCTTGTTTTTCAATTTCTATGGCTTCTCGGATTATTCTGGTCTTATAATGTTCTATATTGGCACTCTCCCTACACCCATCGAAATTTATTTTATGGCCGGTTTCCTGATGATGTAGGAATAAAGCTGAGGTTGTTTGTTTATTTCTGATGCTGAGTTTATGCTCTTCCACTCTTGCTGATATTCGCCTGTTAGTTTGCCCTACGTACAACTTTTCACAGTCCTGGCACGGAAAGCTGTACACTCCGTGGTTTTCCAGTTTGATTTTATCTTTTGGGTTTCCGAGTAGTTTACCTATAGTTGTTTGTGGCTTGTGTATTGTTTGTATGTTGTGTTTCCTCAGAATTCTTCCGATTCTGTCTGTTGTGCCTTTTACATATGGTAAGACTACTCGTTGCTTTCCCGGCTGATATTTTTTGTTGACTCCTCTGAAGAAACAAAAGCAGAGGAGATTCGACAAGAAGTGGCAAGAATTTTAAGAACAAGCAAAACACCAAAACAAAACCTAAATGCCACTGAACAAAGGGCCCTAATAAAACTTCGAAAAAATAAAGACATCACAATCCTTCCAGCAGATAAAGGAAACGTAACTGTGGTTATGAATACTCAAGATTACGTACAAAAAATGCAGGATATCCTACAAGACAATTGTTATAGGCCTGTTCCAAGGGACCCGACAACGTACCTAGAAAAAACAACTAAAAATAAAATAAAAAGTTCACCAATAAACCCCGAAATTCAACAAAAAATCATACCACGGGAAAAGTCGAGCAGATGTCCTAAACTCTATGGTTTACCAAAAATACACAAACCAGGGGCGCCTATCAGACCAATTGTTAGTGCTGTTAATTCGCCGCCACAAAAACTGGAGAAATACCTTTCTGAAATTATGCAACCAACTGTAGAAAAAGCTGATTCATTTGTAAAAAATTCGGAGCATTTCACTCGAATTATACGAGATATCGTCCTTGAAAAAAACGATATCATAGCAAGCCTAGATGTCAAATCGTTATATCCCAGTATTCCAATCGACGAAGCATTGGACAAGATTGCTATGAACGAGGATTTCCAGGCACATATAATAGAACTTTCGGAGCATTGCCTCAAAAATACTTATTTTTCTTTCAACGGGCAAATGTATAAACAAATGGTTGGTGCTCCAATAGGGTCCTCGCTATCACCAGTAGTCGCGAATTTATTTATGATATACTTCGAGAAAGAAGCTCTTGAGAAAGCAAGTTTAAAACCCAAATTATGGATTCGTTTATGTGGATGACATATTTATTATATGGCAACATGGTCATGCAGAGCTCGAAAAATTTCTGACTCACGTAAATTCAATCCACCCCAGAATACAATTTACTCTAGAGCTAGAGGAAAACAACAAACTACCATTTTTAGATGTTTTGGTCACAAAACTACATAACGGACATTTCGAATACACCGTGTATAGAAAACCAACACATACAGACAGATATTTAAATGCAAAATCACATCATCACCCAGCACAAATTCAAGCTGTGGCAAATACTCTAATATCTAGATCCGTGCGACTAACTGAAACACAGACGAGACAAAACGAACTTAAGGTAGTATCTAGTGCTTTAAAGAAAAATGGCTACACAAATCGCACCATAGAGAAAGCTATTAATGCACAGGTTTCCCGAACAACGAACAACAAAAAATATGAGCCGGAAAAGCAACGAGTAGTCTTACCATATGTAAAAGGCACAACAGACAGAATCGGAAGAATTCTGAGGAAACACAACATACAAACAATACACAAGCCACAAACAACTATAGGTAAACTACTCGGAGACCCAAAAGATAAAATCAAACTGGAAAACCACGGAGTGTACAGCATTCCGTGCCAGGACTGTGAAAAGTTGTACGTAGGGCAAACTAACAGGCGAATATCAGCAAGAGTGGAAGAGCATAAACTCAGCATCAGAAATAAACAAACAACCTCAGCTTTATTCCTACATCATCAGGAAACCGGCCATAAAATAAATTTCGATGGGTGTAGGGAGATTGCCAATATAGAACATTATAAGACCAGAATAATCCGAGAAGCCATAGAAATTGAAAAACAAGGTGATTTGAATAAAAGGGACGAATCATTAAAACTACCAACAGTATGGAAGACAATAATCGACAAATCTAAAATCGCAAAAACTCAAGCGCAATTAGCGCAACAACAACAGCACCATCCGGAAAACATAAATAACGACCAACACCTGCGCAGATATAACCTTCGGCCCCGAGTGGGGGTATAAAAGGAAGCGTCGCAGTCACCAACACTTCAGTCTCTATTCGGACGCGAGAAAGAAAGCTTCGAAAATGCCAAATGTGATTTTGGCGAAACGTCAGCAAAACTGTTCTTTTCAGAACGACAGTAGTAAACGGATGTACACCCGGAATGAAAACACATTGTATTTTTCCATCCGTGAAGGAGTAAAAACCAACACTATACACCTCTACGGGGAGGAGATTTTCAAGACAATCAAGATGTATGAGAAACTGAGAGGTAAGAAAACTAATCTTTTATGTGATCTAACCTTTCAAATTAAGTGTCGTGACAGCGATTTACTTCCTACTTTTACACGGTTGTCTTATCATACTAAAACTAGAAAAACTAACACCATACTTCAAAATGCTAGTAAGGCGTTATTAAAAGAACAAATCCATCAAACTAGAAAACAACTAGCCGGGACAGAAAAAGAACTTTTAAAGTTTACACCTTAAACTAAGTAATATCATTCACCCTTTATTGTGGAATCGCATAGAAACTTTGGCTTTTTGGCGAACAGAATCAAATAAGAATATTAAGACAGATAAACTTTCGAAAAAGTATGACAATCTCCTACGAAAGTCGAGTCAGCCACAAAAATCATCAGTAGACGTCGATAAATTAGTACATAATATATCATCCTACAGTCTCTCAGAAAGTAAAAAATCCGTACTGAGTAAGGGTTTTAATTTTGCGATATCTCCTAAGGAAATCCCGAAAGAAGAAATAATAGCTGGAGTGGAAGCTGTCCTTGACTCCTCTGAAGAAACAAAAGCAGAGGAGATTCGACAAGAAGTGGCAAGAATTTTAAGAACAAGCAAAACACCAAAACAAAACCTAAATGCCACTGAACAAAGAGCCCTAATAAACCTTCGAAAAAATAAAGACATCACAATCCTTCCAGCAGATAAAGGAAACGTAACTGTGGTTATGAATACTCAAGATTACGTACAAAAAATGCAGGATATCCTACAAGACAATTGTTATAGGCCTGTTCCAAGGGACCCGACAACGTACCTAGAAAAAACAACTAAAAATAAAATAAAAAGTTCACCAATAAACCCCGAAATTCAACAAAAAATCATACCACGGGAAAAGTCGAGCAGATGTCCTAAACTCTATGGTTTACCAAAAATACACAAACCAGGGGCGCCTATCAGACCAATTGTTAGTGCTGTTAATTCGCCGCTACAAAAACTGGAGAAATACCTTTCTGAAATTATGCAACCAACTGTAGAAAAAGCTGATTCATTTGTAAAAAACTCGGAGCATTTCACTCGAATTATACGAGATATCGTCCTTGAAAAAAACGATATCATAGCAAGCCTAGATGTCAAATCGTTATATCCCAGTATTCCAATCGACGAAGCATTGGACAAGATTGCTATGAACGAGGATTTCCAGGCACATATAATAGAACTTTCGGAGCATTGCCTCAAAAATACTTATTTTTCTTTCAACGGGCAAATGTATAAACAAATGGATGGTGCTCCAATGGGGTCCTCGCTATCACCAGTAGTCGCGAATTTATTTATGATATACTTCGAGAAAGAAGCTCTTGAGAAAGCAAGTTTAAAACCCAAATTATGGATTCGTTATGTGGATGACATATTTATTATATGGCAACATGGTCATGCAGAGCTCGAAAAATTTCTGACTCACGTAAATTCAATCCAGCCCAGAATACAATTTACTCTAGAGCTAGAGGAAAACAACAAACTACCATTTTTAGATGTTTTGGTCACAAAACTACATAACGGACATTTCGAATACACCGTGTATAGAAAACCAACACATACAGACAGATATTTAAATGCAAAATCACATCATCACCCAGCACAAATTCAAGCTGTGGCAAATACTCTAATATCTAGATCCGTGCGACTAACTGAAACACAGACGAGACAAAACGAACTTAAGGTAGTATCTAGTGCTTTAAAGAAAAATGGCTACACAAATCGCACCATAGAGAAAGCTATTAATGCACAGGTTTCCCGAACAACGAACAACAAAAAATATGAGCCGGGAAAGCAACGAGTAGTCTTACCATATGTAAAAGGCACAACAGACAGAATCGGAAGAATTCTGAGGAAACACAACATACAAACAATACACAAGCCACAAACAACTATAGGTAAACTACTCGGAAACCCAAAAGATAAAATCAAACTGGAAAACGGAGTGTACAGCATTCCGTGCCAGGACTGTGAAAAGTTGTACGTAGGGCAAACTAACAGGCGAATATCAGCAAGAGTGGAAGAGCATAAACTCAGCATCAGAAATAAACAAACAACCTCAGCTTTATTCCTACATCATCAGGAAACCGGCCATAAAATAAATTTCGATGGGTGTAGGGAGATTGCCAATATAGAACATTATAAGACCAGAATAATCCGAGAAGCCATAGAAATTGAAAAACAAGGTGATTTGAATAAAAGGGACGAATCATTAAAACTACCAACAGTATGGAAGACAATAATCGACAAATCTAAAATCGCAAAAACTCAAGCGCAATTAGCGCAACAACAACAGCACCATCCGGAAAACATAAATAACGACCAACACCTGCGCAGATATAACCTTCGGCCCCGAGTGGGGGTATAAAAGGAAGCGTCGCAGTCACCAACACTTCTCAGTTCACTTTGAGCATTCAGACAGTGCGGATTGATTCGGTTCACCCGGCTCCGTACTGAAAGTTTACAAGAAGTGACTTTTTTCCAAAACTTGGAAAAGTGTTAAGTGCGATTTATTCCTCACAGGAATAAATATTCGAGAAGTCGTGCTGTGCAAGTGCAGTGCAACATGAAACCAGAAGTGAGTGTGTCCACTAGAAGTGCCAGCTCTAGTGGAGCAGTTAAAACCAAAACTGAGAGGATTGCCAAACTTAAAGAGGAAAACACCCGCCTCCTACTAAGGTACCAGGCCTTAGAAAAGGAAAATAAAGAGATGACGGCCAGGCTGGTCCGTCTAGAAACTCTCTTTATCAACCAACCAAGTGCGGATACAAAGCGGGTTCAGGAAGTGAACACCGACACGCCCGCTGTACAGCAGAAAATCAAAAGGAAAAGGGCAAAATCCCCACCCTCAGAGGACGCCATACAAATGGAAGAAGAAACACCTGAGGAAACAAAACCGGAAGAAGCAGAGAACGCCAAGACTTCTCCGGCAAAAACCAAAATCCCGCCAATAGTAATAGATGACGGGGGCGATTGGACAGTAGTGCGAAAAAATATCAAAAGCGCAAACATCGCCTTCTCAAAGGCAAAAGCTGCAGGGAGTAGATTACAGATTTACCCCGAAACGGCCAAAGACCACCGGGCCTTAACTAAACATCTGAAGGAAGCCAACAAACCGTATCACACGTACCAACTTCCCGAGGACAGGAAAGTCCATGCTGTTATCCGAGGACTACACATGGACACCCCCCTAAGAGAAATCGTTGAAGAACTCAGCGAAATCGGACTCAAAGAAATTGAGGTAACACGTATGACCTCCAGGGTGACCAAGAAGCCAATGCCTCTGTTTCTCGTCAAGGCAGCAGACAAGAGGATAATGGAGATTAAAGTTCTCCTAGATAGACAGATCAAAGTTGAGCCGAAGAAAAAAGACCAGACGGTCAAGCAGTGCTTCAAATGCCAGCAATTTGGGCACACCCAGTCTTTATGCACACATCCGGACAGATGTGTTAAATGCGCTGGTCAACACAGGGCCAGTGCTTGCAAACTGCCAGCAAATGAAGACGGCACTAAAAATGCCACCTGTGCTAATTGCGGCCAAAGTGGGCACCCTGCCAGCTACAGGGGGTGCCCCAGGTTCCCCAGTCCCAGAAAGACACCTGTCGCCCCATGGGCAAACTTCAAGCCAGGGCCAAAACCACCCAAAGAAGATGACAAAATAACTAAGGACAAGGCCCCAACACAAGCAAAGCCAAATACAGCTAAGGGCGAGACTTCCAGTCCCCCCTTGGATTTACAAGCTGCCATCCTGCAGGCAGTTACAGGAATGATGCCATCAATTGTTGAGAATATAATCCCAACAATAACAAAAGCTGTGGAGGAACAGCTTCGCAGACTCAAATAAACAATGCCAGTACACCAAAACGAAAGCCTAAGACTCATTTCCTGGAATACCTGCGGTCTAAGGGCCAGGAAAATAGACGTCATAGAACTCCTGGAAGAACATCGCCCAGACGTTCTAGCAATACAGGAGACTAAACTGAAAGCAGAAACAAGGATGACCTTCCCAGGATATCACATCTACAGATACGACCCTCCCGGACCCCAAGCCACGAGAGGAGTCGCAATCCTGGTCAGAAGAGGCGTTCCACATTCCTTCCTGGGGGTTGAGGATGTGGAGCTAGACGCCATCTCCATAGAGGTCAACACTCGTAGAGGCCCGATCAAAATCACCTCTGCGTATCGCTCCCCAACACAGGAGCTGTTGGATGAGGACATCGAACACCTAGCAAGAGGACGAGGAGCCAAAATCATCATTGGCGACTTCAATTGCAAATCCGAAGAATGGCATTGCACCCATTCCAACCCAAATGGTCGCAAACTAACCAGACTATGCGAGGACCACAGACTCGCCATAATAGGACCAGAACAACCAACATACCTCCCCCGCGGAAACGGGAGACCAAACGTGTTGGACATTGCGCTCCTGAAAAACATCAGGGAAGAGCTAGACATCAACACTCTGAACGAGGGAACATCCGACCACAACCCGGTACTCCTGCAACTAGGAGTAAACCTCAACAGAGTAAATCACAACACCAAGAAGACGACCGACTGGAAGGCCTATCAAAGACAGCTGAAAGCCGCAATCGAAATCCCTGAGATCCGCGCTCCTCAGGGACTAGATGAGGCCGTAAGACGTCTAGAGACAGCCATCCTGAATGCCTTCCACGAAAACACAGTAGTGGAAGACATAAGCAGACATCGACAAACCGAGGAGCTTCCTGAAAATCTCAGAGACGAGATTAGGACCAACAGACGTCTCCGCAGGATCTACGCTAGATCCCACGAGGACGAGGACAGGATTGCTCTAAACCGACACTCTCAAAACTTGAGAAGTCAGTTACAAGAGCACCGAAACAACAAGTGGCGGGAAAAACTGAGATCCCTAGATACGTATCACCAAACAGCCTGGCAGATGCAACGAGCTCTTCGAATGGACAAACGTCCTATCCCTCCTCTCCAAGGTGTAAATGGCCCAATCTACACCGACGAAGACAAAGCCGAAGCCTTAGCGGATGCCATAGTCCAACAAGGTCAGCTTAACCAACATCCAGAGGAGGACGAAGACCACACCGAAGAGGTCCACGACTCAGTTAGAGACCTGGATGCCTGGATTTTACCCCAACAAAATCCACATCCTGTCTCACCCGGGGAAGTTCGAGACATCATCAGGAAACTGAAGGTCAAGAAAGCCCCTGGAGCCGACGGCATCACCAACAAAATGCTGAAAAACTTCCCCAGGAAAGGATACAGTGCGATGGCCAACATCATAAACTCCATCATAAGAACATGCCACTTCCCCAGCACATGGAAAAAGGCAGAAGTCATCGTCATTGAAAAACCAGGAAAAGACAGGACAGTACCACACAACTACAGGCCCATCAGCCTACTCCCTGCTTTAAGCAAAGTAGCTGAAAGAGCTATAGCCAGAAGACTAAAAGACGAATCCCAAGAACTAGATGCCATCCCAGATGAACAATTCGGCTTCAGGGCAGGGCACTCATCCGAGCAGCAGGTACTCAGAACCACAGAGTATATCACCAAAGGATTCAACAACAGAGAGGCCACAGGAGCAGTTTTCCTGGACACCGAAAGAGCTTTCGACAGAATGTGGCACCAAGGCCTGATCCACAAAATGTCGGTGGCTGGATACGAGAGAAGAAATATAAAGCTTATCAGAAGCTACCTAAATGACAGATCATTCACAGTCAAGGTGAATGACTCTCATTCAGCTCCAAGAGGACTAATAGCTGGAGTACCACAAGGGTCAGTGCTGGGACCCATTCTTTACTCCATCTTCTCTCACGATATCCCAATCGGTGAAGAGGGCTTAACAGCACTCTACGCGGACGACACAGCCATCCTACACCAAAGCAGAAGCACCCGGATAATGGGCAGACGACTGCAAGAGGACATTGATAACCTTCATGACTGGTGTGTCAAATGGAAGGTTAAAATCAACCCCCAGAAGTCCCAAGCAATCCTATTCCAACGACGGAGACTGGTTCCAACAGCTAGAATCCGAATTGGAGACGTCGAGATCCCTTGGACAAACGAGGCCAAGTACCTAGGGATGACCATGGACAGAGGCTTGACATGGTGCAACCATATCAACGCAGCGAGGAGAAAAACTAGACAAGCAATGGGTAAACTCTATCCACTGCTCTGTCGAAAAAGTGAAATGGGATTGAGGACCAAACTGCTATTGATCCAAACAGTAGCTAGGAGCCAACTCACCTACGGCTCCACATCCTTCGGATATGCTTCTAAGACCAACCTTATGAAGCTAAAGAGGACAGAAAACAAACTCATTAGGATGGCAGCTGACGCCCCATGGTTTATCAGGAACGAGGACCTGCAGCGTGATCTTCAATGGACACCTATTGAAGAATTCATGCGGCAAAAGGCTACCCGAGCCTTCAGGGCAGCAGAAAACCACCCCAACGAAAACTTACGGGACCTGGTAGATTACGATCCGCTAGCTCCAAGACGCAACAATTGGACAAGGCACAGGAGACCTAGACACGAGCTCCTGCGCTAATATACTCTAGGATGGAAGTGGGCAAGTCGAAATTTCTGAGTCTCCGTGCTCCTCAGGAACTAGATTCTGCTCACCGAAACCCCAAGAGTATCAACAAGAGGCCACCAAACTCCAAGAAGAGGATTCCCAGGTACCTCAGCTGGCTCCGGCGTGAGTTGCAGCTGAACCTGAGGTAAAAGAAGAGGATCCCAGGTACCTCAACTGGCTCCGGCGTGAGCTGCAGTTGAACCTGAGGTAAAAGAACACCCCACCTCAGCCTCAACACTGCCGGATCACGGAACAGCAGTGTCGCTGAGGGCACAGAAGAGGACCAAAGACACGAAGACCACCAGGTACACTGACGGAGGGACACTGGCAGCGGCAGACTGGACCACGGGACAGTAGGACGCAGGCAGCGGCAATCCGGACAGAAGAAAGGAGGACAGCAGAGAAATATCCCACCTGGTAAGACGACATTTTCATTACTAATAATTCCTTTTATTTCAGATGACTACAAGTAACGAGAGGTGGCAAAAACATCCTGCCAAGAGAGGACCTCCCCCCCCTACGACAGCGAAGACCATGTCCTTCATAGGAGCTTCTCCCGAAAGGACGGCATCAACCCCATCGAAGGATCCTTGGCTAGCCCAATGATGGTCCATCTGATGGGGGCCCGTTGGGGTTTAGTGGGTATTGTTGACTCCGACAGGTGAAAACCTGTCAGAGCAACGAGTCCCACACTGTCTTCCCTTCTTCCGGAAGGGAATTCGTGCGTAAAAGCATTCCCCATCGACACAAAAAAAAAAAAAAAAAAAAAAAAAAATATATATATAACACTTCAGTCTCTATTCGGACGCGAGAAAGAAAGCTTCGAAAATGCCAAATGTGATTTTGGCGAAACGTCAGCAAAACTGTTCTTTTCAGAACGACAGTAGTAAACGGATGTACATTCGGAATAAAAACACATTATATATATATATATATATATATATATATATACATATATATAATAAAATATAATATAAAGTAATAAAATTGTGGTACGAATTTAAAATGGCGGAATAAAAAAATTATTATTCCTAAAAAAATAAAAGATTCATAACAGGGAATATAAACGAAAGTCAGCATCTGCAAAAAATTATCTACAAAACACGTTAGAATTCCTTGTTTCTTGTCTTGGTTTAAATTTATATATATATATATATATATATATATATATAAATCGCGATCGTCGTTTGACTAAAATGGATCATTGTGTCTGCTGTGATGCAGAACATGTTCCAAACAAGGATCATTTTCTTGTTATGACGTTGGTGCACGTGGAATGAAAACATACTATCATTTAATGCTCCCAACGAAAGCCAGGAGTCACAATGTAATTCAATGCCGGTCGTGGTATTAGCCAGCGGAGTAGTTGTTTTTGTGATTCCATTTTGTGCCTTTGCCCTACACGGGGCTCGCTAGTCTATGGCGGCCTGATGAGCTCTAATAAGAGCGAAATCGCGATCGTCGTTTGACTAAAATGGATCATTGTGTCTGCTGTGATGCAGAACATGTTCCAAACAAGGATCATTTTCTTGTTATGACGTTGGTGCACGTGGAATGAAAACATACTATCATATATATATATATATATATATATATATATATATATATATATATATATATACAAGTAACCTAATTATTGGGGTATCGGCCCTAATTTAGGGCTAGATTTAAATTGCTTTTAAGCTACGCCAAGCTTTCGGTAATGATTACTACCTTCTTCAGGGTGCTTTGCAATTAGTATCGATAACTTCTTGCGAAAAACAAACACACTTTGACCTTAACATTAAAATTAGATTTTACATACTGGCCTATCTTCTGCTGGCCTAAAATCTAATTTTAATGTTAAGGTCAAAGTGTGTTTGTTTTTCGCAAGAAGTTATCGATTATTATTGCCAAGACATCTAAACATTGAAGTGTTTTGTTTGCTTCTTATACTTGTTTGTACAACCATAGCCTAAAAGTTACAATTTTTCTGATATTCAGTAATTTTTCCTGAAGAACATAATCAAACTTTGCAAATTGCTTTTCGCTTCAAACCATAGCGAGGTGCAATTTTCCTGTACTAACAATATCATTAAACGATACGAAAAATGCAGCTTTTAGACAAACAAGTTATTTTACCTGACATATTTAAGTAGTTTAAATAATTAACAATATCGATTAGGCAAAACCTTTGTGATGATGTCCTGTATTAGTTCATTGATATTCAAGATGTCAACTTTGGTTGCCAGTATAAATCATTCGGCCCCATTTTTATTAGTACTCGGCAAATTTGGAGCAATTATTGGCATAATTCCTCCATTTGATTTCACAAAATTGGCACTAATTGAAGGCAAAATGACGTATATGAAAATTATTGGAACTGTATTCGCTGTAACTTTGTTACAGGTATTAAGCATAGTGACTTTCTTCTTATGTCGGCATGATTCTTACGGAATTTTTCATTTGACAAAGTTCATAGCATTTCTTCCTGCAATTACAATATTAGAAATTATACTGAGATCCGGATTGAGACGAAATGTTTGGAGAGACCTTTTTTAAGAATATAGCCTTTTATATAAAGAGATGAACGGCACAGGATGGTAAGTCGAACATCATTTCTATAGAAATATCAAAGTTTATTTAGGAATATTAATAGCAATGAACATAGTGGTATGCATTTATATTTCTCAACATTGGAAAACACTTTCGGAGCCATCTCAAACACATTTAAGTTGGATGATATTGATGACCAACATCGTATTGTGTTTGTACTTCACTTTACAAGAGCTTATTATTTTTTCATTATTGAGTGATTTAAAAATAAGATATGACATATATATATATATATATATATATATATATATATATATATATATTGTACCACTATTCGCACACTAAAAGGCAATAGTGTTAGATATTCTTAGCAGCGTAGAAATAAAAGCACTATATCTACACAACGTGACACGTTTGTTAAAAAGCCTGTTTGGATATCACTTTTTCCTAATGATGATACTTTTTTTCTGAAATTGAACTTTGTTTATGTTTATTCAATTAATTTTTATTCTTTATTATAGTTCATTTCCTTTTTATTATGGTAAGCACGTTTTTTATAATGGTATCAACTTTAATGTTAAAAAACCTAATAATAAATCTTAAGTTCAAGACTTAATATAATTTAGATACACGACGTGTCGGTTTCAAATACCATTTTCAACGGTTTTTAAAAATAGCCTAAGAAACAATACTTTATTTTCATATATTATTATATACCATAAGCGAGAAATTTAAAATGCCTAAATTCTTATTTACTTTTCCCACTATTTTCATTGATAATTTTTGTTTGTATAAATCGCAAAATGTTGGCAAATCTGTTAAAAGGCATGAAGTAGCATAATTTTAGTGGAGTGGCCCATTTCAAGGTACAACAACCTATTCAGCGACTTGTGTTCTATGATTTTCTTTTTCACTGCGAGAGGTTGCTGCAAACAACATAAAAAATAAATAAATATTGAAAAGTAAAATGTGTACAGAAAATGTTTTGATAAATATAGTACTTTCCCGTCTATCTAGGTATGTATGTGTATCTATGGTTCTCTTAAAGTTTATATACACAAAAATATAATACATTTAACGTGTTTTGCTGTCTTCTAAAAATATTGGTAGCTTCTTAAATAAACAAAAATATTTTACGTACGTCAATGGTTTTCTTATGTTGAAGTTTATATGCAAAAAAAAAACGACAAGTTTTGCCGTTTTCTAAAAATATCAATCGCTTCTATAATAATAAAAAATATTTTCGCTAATAGAAAACTGGTTTACCCCTAGTTACCCTATGTATTCGAAAAGAAAATGACAACAATCATGTGTGGGTGGACGAAAACCCTCATGCCATAACCGAGAGCAATTTTCGGTTAACGTATGGGCAATAATTATTAGTAATAATCTAACAGGTCCTATTTTTCCTTCCACGAAGTCTTGCTGCACGATTTTACTTTATTTTTCTCCGAGAACTACCTCAGTTGCTTGAAGATTCGCTCTTGGGAGGTATGGCTGGTATGGGTAACAACCTTAAATAGAATGGTGTCCCCATGATATAATGACAACAATCAAAATTGTAAGGAGCGACTATCGGTACCTTTAATAAGTAAGATATTTTGTTATTTAGTATAAAGCAGTTAACGCCAATTAGTTTTTCTAAGTGGAAAATATTTTTTAAATCAATCTGTAAAGGTAACCGATTAAAATGTACTATTTATTATATTTGGGTGAATGTTTTTTAATTTTGAAAACATGTAAATACGAAAAATGAGAAAAAAAAACTAAAAATAATACTATAACCCAATCTGCTTCAATTGGAAATTGAACCGAGTCGTTTTTTATTATTAAAAAAAAATACTAAACATATGCATATGCAGAAACACAGTTCATGATTTATACCTATTCTGATGTTTGAAGTCTGAAATGGGATTCTTAATAAATTCAATTAAGGAATTATTCTCAAACCTTTATGTATATAATTAATAACTGCAATAAACATAAGCTTTGAAGAGCTCATGAAAACTTTCCTTAAAAATCTTTGTTAGATGTAGAAACATAAAATAGTAAACAACAATTGTATACGCACCATCATTAGTATATCAAAGGCAAATTTAAAATGTACATTCTATATTAACCAGGAAGATGTCAAAGGCTTTATTATTGGTGGAAAGACGGAATGGGGGCAGTTTTTGGTTTATATTTGAATTCGTTAGTTGTAATTTTTCTTTGCGGATGTTGATGTAATCACTTAAAAGTATTCGGTCTAATTTTATGTCGAATAAGTCATTTGAAGAAATATGACCGTTAATTGCATCAATGGGTTTTAAATTTATGCCCAACTGAACCGTGTGGTTGTATGCTAGTATTACGTAGACTATAAAATTTTGGTACTAATAGAAGATGGCGGAACAAAATGGCGACTTAGTAAAATATTTTAAAATTCAGCATGAAAAAAACACTTAATAAGTTAATTTCCAATTTTTTGCAATAATTAGTTATGGTATAGAGACAAACTAATAAAATTGTGGTACAAATTCAAGATGGCGGAACAAAATGGCAGCCAAATAAAATGTTTTTAATTGTGGAAAAATCACAAGGCTTTACATATCTTCACGTTTTAGCGTCCATAGATGCCAAAAAATATATTTTATCAATTTCGTCGCTCTGTCTGTCAGTCTGTCTGTTTGTCGGTCTGCCTGTTCGCGGAATAGTTTAAAAATTATTTACCCCGATTGACAAATTTTCTGAAACATTAAGGGTCATTTGGGGACGACCTGGTAATATTTTGGTAAAAATCTAGTATAGCAGAACAAGATGAAAGGTTAAAAAATATATCACTAAAAACTAATTATCAAATTTACTTCAAATTTTGCACAAAAAATCAAGTGATATATAGGAATGATCTGGTAACATTTTGGTATGAATTTCAGATAGAAACAGAAGATAGCGCCCTAATAAAATATTTCAAAAATCAACGTAAAAAAATCTTCTTATTGAAATGTTTTTTTTGAAATTTTGCAGAAAAACTGAATGTGATGTGGGGATAAATTGGTACGAATTCAACATTGGTATGAATTCAAAATAACGGAACAAAATAGCGGTGTCTGTCAATGGAAAACTACCTATTCAATTTATTTTAAATTATACCCAAAAATCAAGTGTGGCATAGCTAGAAACTGGTAAAATATTGGTAGGAATTCAATATGGTGGAACCAAACGATGCTCATTAAAAATATTTAAAGACCGTATACAGTACGGACGTCGACCCCTCCCTTCTAAGTTTGGAACGGCAAAGAAAATTTTCTTGAAATTTATACCCGATTTTTAGGATTATGTTTGCTACTTTTTAACGTAAAAATAAAAATCAAAACTTCAGCGAGAAATAATAAAAGCAAAGAAAAATTTTTTTTTAATTAAGAATTATCACAAAGTAATAAAAAAAAGATAAGCTATGGTTAGCTTAACGTATGCTTAAAATGACCCTGTTCTAAATAACCTTTACCTCAGCAAGTTTTCAAAATGTTTTCCCTGTAATGGCTGACAATAAAAAAGTCGATTTTGGAACTTATTTCGTACGTTTTGTAATATCACCAGGGTGACGGAAATCTTAGATTTTAAATAACCCCACAAGAAAAAATCGAGGGGAGTTAAGTTGGGAGACCAAACAAGCCTTCTAATGGACCACGTCGTTCCAGCGTTCTGGAAATGCCAAATTCAACCAATCTCTCACTTGTCTGAAAAAATATGGGGATGTGACGTTGAGTTGAAAAATAAATGGATTTTAAAATTTGTCCGGTATTTCTTTAATAATAATTAAATTAATTTAATAATAAAGTTATTCTTTAATAATTATTCCTGTTCATACATTTTCTTTTTGAGCCTCTTAAAAATATAAGGGTTTCGACCACTATCCCATATTTTGACTATTGACATTTTCATTTAAAAAAAGTAAGTAGTTATAATATGGGAGCGCCTCCTCCTCCTCCTCTTCCTCTCTCTCATGTCCCTCATTCTTAACTTCCTCCCCTTTTATTCTCATTCGCATCATATTTTTAATTTTTTCTCTTTGTTCTCCCACATTTGATTTTGCATTCTTAAGTCTTATAAATAGGTGCATCAAGATCATTTTAGTATGTTAAGGTACGAGTGACTGTTAAAAGAAAAAAATCTGTTGAATAAATCTATTAATAATAATATTAAAATAAAATGAGTGAATCAGTTGGAGAAAGAAATCGATCCATTCCGCTTCAGAGCCTCGAAGAAATTATACCAGGAGTTCAAGAAGAAAATATACCATTAGTTCGAGAAGAAAATAATGGGATTGTTTTAAAAAATTTGAACAAAACTGAGAGTGAAGAGAAAAAAGTGTTTTGTGCTATTTGTTTTGAAATAATCGAATATTATGATTCATGTAGACCAAATACATGTTCCCACATTTTTTGTTTAAAATGTATTTTAAGATGGAATGATGAAAATTGTTGTTCTATAATGGTAAACAATTGTCCTGTATGTCGCACTAGATATTACTATTTGGTACAAATCTTCAAAGATGTAATTAGACATCATTTTGTTGTAATTTTAAAAAGAGGATAATATTTTTTTTATAATTTGTGTTTGTGAAAACTCTGGTAACAAATAATTTTGTAAAAAAAGTAAATGTAAATATATATATAATAATTGACACACATTTTTTCCTTTTCCTATATTGAAACGACAACAATGATCTAACAAGTTTTTTAATACATACTAATTTTCACATTACATAACAAAACAATTGTTATGGGTTGACACAAAAAGTGCCACGCCCTAAAATGGCACCACTTTTGCAGATCGAATCTTAAATTTTCTTATGGGAATTTACATGTAAAAATGACGGTTTTGATTGTCGGACCGGCATAGCCTAATCTACTACTTTTTAATTATACTAATAATATTAATATAATTTGCATCAAGTAAGAGAAAACTCAATTGAATACAGAAACAAGCGTTAACAAAATGTTATGCTAATATATGAGTGCTTCTAGTGGCAGTAGACATAATCGACACTTTTTTTACATATGATTAACTATTTCATTTACAAATACAGTGTCAGATGTTAGAATAAAAAGAAGTATTTTGCATATAGCACTGAAAATATATAACCGCTTATAGTAACATTTGACATTTTTAAATTAATATTCTTGACGTATTCTTATTATCTTTACAATTTAAGTTTAAAATTAATATTTTTGACATTATCTATCCATTACGTTTATAACCTATATTTAAAATTAATATTGTTAAACTAATCTACCCATCACATTTACAAACTATGTTTAATATTAAACCTAACCTAACCTAACCTAACCTATATTTAAAATTAATATTGTTAAACTAATCTACCCATCACATTTACAAACTATGTTTAATATTAATATTTAACAATATAATTTTCTATTTCTTTTTTTTTATTTTTGTTGCAGTAAAAGCAAGCATGTTCAGGAATTAGTATAAAAAGATGTATCCTACAAATAGCACAATGTAAATCAGAAGCACTAACAACATAGGCTCTTTTGTAGTGGCAGCTCACGTGATCGGATTCCCCTCTCCGTAAATATCTCATGTGAATTGCACTACAAGGAAGGCAAATAGCAAATGTTCCTAGTCTTCGACTTTCAATTTTAGAGTAGCTTTGTATAACACATACATCTTTTTCTTCAAAATTATTAAATAATTCACTAGCCCTAAACTTGCTTACTTTTACGTCACCCTCGGTTCCTAAATTTAGTAATTGTCCATCCATATCCACTCCTTCGTCAATTTCCTGATCATCTTCCTCCATCTCTTCCTCTTCCTCCTCTTCAATATAATTAATATCGATGTTACATAAGAATGATCTTCTAACAAGCCTAGATGACTTGTCCAAAAATGAATGTTTATAAGTGATGGAATCGCCTTCCAAGTTATTAAAAATCTCTTCTCTTTCTTCAATTTGAGCGGCGATCTCCATATTATTTTCTTCAATTTGGACAGCGTTTCCATTCATATTTTCTGCCATTGTTAGGAACTTTGGATTTAGATCGATTTATTTGATAAAAAATTTGGTTATACGTTAAAATAATAGCGACAACTGATATTACAGCGAATGTTACTGTATGATCGTCGAGTGGATGTTCTTAAGTATATATCCCATCAACCACCACTTTTACTACCTGCAATACATAAGTTTTTTTTTTTTTTTTTTATTCACTGTCCCTTTCCCTGTCAGTTGCCTCGGGGGGGGGGGGGGGGGGGGGCTTCGCCCCCCTCCCCGCTCCGCCAACCCCCCTAAGGGGGGCTTCGCCCCCCTTAAACCCCCCTCACCCTCACCTTATCTTCTTTCTCTCCCTTCCTTCTTTCTCTTTTTTATATGTTTCTCCGTTTTCCTTCCTTCTCCTTTTTCCTTCCTTCTCCTTTTTCCTTCCTTCTTCTTTTTCTTTCCTTCTCCTTTTTTCTTTTCTTCTTTTTTAATCTAACCTAACCTAACCTAACCTAACCTAACCTAACCTAACCTAACCTAACCTAACCTAACATAACCTAACTTAACTTAACCTGAAGAGGGTAGCCCGAAATTGGGGAGCCGGGATTTGAGTCTCGGAAATTAAGGGGTCCGGGGGAAGGGGGAAGGGGGGGGGGGGGGGAGGGGGGAGGGGGGTAAGGTTGTTGATCGGCTTGGGAAAGTGGTTTTTAGAGATTGTCGTTCAACTTTAAGTAGGACACATGTGATTAACTTTTGCATATAAAATCGCCTCAGCGAAGAGACGAATGCAATTGATTTCTGCATTCACACTGTGCAGAGCTCGCGAGTTTTCTGGTGTTTACATTGTGTTTATTTGGTAATTTTTCAATTTTTATTTTTATTTCTAACATTTTTATTTGGCAAGATTTAATTCTTATATATATTGGTGACATTTTTATGTACATTTGTGGCATTTTATTTGTTATTACGATTTTTTTTCATAATGGACAATTTTTTGGCATCGAGTAGCAAAATTATTGACAATGACTTTGACTTATACACATGTACTCAAATGCAGAATTTTGCAAACCAACAAAACAATGAAACAGACGTATTTACAACTAGTCAACAACAAACTATTCAGGACTTGAATGAAATTATTTATAATAGCCAAGTTCAAAATAATGCCAACAAACAGAACAACGAAAAATATTTATTTACAGCTAGTCAACAACAAACTCTTGACGATCTTAATGACATTATTGACAACAAATCGGACTTAATTACAACAAAAACTAAACAAACTCTTGAAGAACTGAATGACATTGACGAAACTCAAAATTCTAGCGATGAGGATATTGTTTGTTTTCAAAAATCTAATACAAATTATTTAACATTAAAATCGCCAATTAATTCTCCGAGACCAATTTGCTCTCCCTTTTTGTTTAGTGAAAATTCTGATTCGGAAGAAGAACAAATTGATCAAAATTTAAGTTTGGCTATTTGTCCTACTAATTCACCATATGATATTGTAAATTCTGATTCGCAAGAAAAACAAATTGATCAAAATTTAAGTTCGGCTATATCTTCTATTAATTCACCATATGCTATTGTAAATTCTGAACCGCAAGAAAAACAAATTGATGCAAATTTAACTTCGGATATTTCTCCTAATAATTCACCAGTTGAACAAAATTCAATTTCGAAACCATCATTTATCATTAAAAAAAATTTTAAAATTAATAAAAAAATAAAAAACAAATAGCAAACCTTAAGTGTCTGGGTTTCGCTATTCAAAATTTAACTAATTTGATCACAATTAAAAAGGGAGACGAAAGTACGGTGAATTATGTTAAACAGGCCTTTGACAAATTAGTTGACTCATTTGAAGAAATCGATTCATAAAGTCAATTAATTTCTATTGCTTTTTTCAAAATTTGACTATAACTAAATAAAAATGCACAATATTAATTTTATTATTATACAAAGAACTTCAAAAATGCAATTGCTTTTTTCAAAATTTGACTATAACTAAATAGAATTGCACAATATTAATTTTATTATTATTATTATGCAGAAAACTTCAGAAATGCATAAGTGTGTAACATGTAATAAAGTCTTTACTAGAAAGGATAATTTACTGCGACATATTAAAAAACATGTTAACGGAAATTCCACAAAACTCAACAGTTGGTTGAAAAAACCAAAGCTTGTTAAAGGTAAGAACATTTTATTTTTCATGTCATATTTTGTATATTTTGTAAAATATTTTTTTCTTAATTTATATAGATTCTTTCAAATATTGTAAAATATTGTAAAGAATGCAAGAAAAATATAAACCAAAGTCTATGGGGTGGACATCTTCGATCTAGTGTGCACAAGAACAATTCCAAAATAGGCTTGGAGGAAGGTGTTGAAATTATCAAGTCAGCATTCAGGGAACGAATAATATCTTATAGGATTTCCTCACACCAAAACTTCATAAATGTGAAAGAATATTTTC